>JACMZG010000549.1:10000-17084 GCA_018340805.1 Microvelia longipes
CAACCAAATTTCCATATTCAAGTTCAGTAATATTAAACTGATTCCCTTTCGCTTCAAGAGGCTAAAATCAATTATAAACACTATTGCTAATGTCTATCACCTCTTTCTGATAACTGAATTACCAGATCGCTTAGGACCGACTAACCCATGTTCAAATGCTGTTGACATGGAACCCTTCTCCACTTCAGTCTTCAAGGATCTCACTTGAATAATTGCTACTACTACCAAGATCTGTACCCGTGACCGCTCCACTCTGACTTACGCCAGTAGCTTCTTAGCAACCACGGCACCCTCCTACACGATATCGTTTACTCGTTTTGTAAACTTACGATATCGATCCGGTATAGGTCCAACGCTACAGCGCCATCCATTTTCAGGGCTGGTTGATTCGGCAGGTGAGTTGTTACACACTCCTTAGCGGATGACGACTTCCATGTCCACCGTCCTGCTGTCTTTATCAAACAACACCTTTTGTGGGTTCTCATGAGCGTTATGTTAGGCACCTTAACCAGATGTTTGGTTCATCCCACATCGCAGTTCTGCTTACCAAAAATGGCCCACTAGACACTTGTATTCGATGCACATCTTCAATGAAGAAAGACGCACTTCGAACCCATTTAAAGTTTGAGAATAAGTTGAGGACATTTCGTCCCCAATACTTCTAATCATTCGCTTTACCAGGTAAAACTACAATAACAAATGTCAGCTATCCTGAGGGAAACTTCGGAGGGAACCAGCTACTAGATGGTTCGATTAGTCTTTCGCCCCTATACTCATGTCCGACGATCGATTTGCACGTCAGAACCGCGGCGGTCCTCCACCAGAGTTTCCTCTGGCTTCAACCTGCACAAGCATAGTTCACCATCTTTCGGGTCTCTACATGATCGCTCAAACTCCGCCCAGATGCGAACATCTTTAGACGGGTCGATGTTGCACTCAGTGTTGCCACGAGGTCACATCACAGTTTACCGAGGTAAACCTTTACATTAATTACGCCGTGGGGTTTCGTAAGGCCCTTTGACTCGCGATCATATAAAACTCCTTGGTCCGTGTTTCAAGACGGGACGAGTAAGTAACCTACATACACTGCAGACTTTAGATCAACATCGATCATGAAAAACATCAACAATTCACAAATAGCCTATTATTAGTCTATTAAAGAATCATCAACATTAAACCAATCAATTTCTGTCAATCGCAATCACCAATAAATCATTTAACCGTGTAACCAGCTATAAAACCATTCCGAAGGAATGATCACCTTCAAAATTACGACAGAAAAAAGACGCTATCGGTCGCAGTACTGTTATACAGAAAGTGCATCAACCGCATATTAAGATCTCGATAAAAGCGATTCCTAGTGAGATTTCGCAAAAATCAAGAAACACGCAGTTAACTGAATCCCATACAACATCTTCGGCTTCACTCGTTTACCTCTAAGCGATTTCACGTACTATTTAACTCTCTCTTCAAAGTTCTTTTCAACTTTCCCTCACGGTACTTGTTTGCTATCGGACTCACACAAGTATTTAGCCTTAGATGGAGTTTACCACCCAATTTGGACTGCATTCTCAAACAATCCGACTCATAGGAAGCATCAATAATAGTTTCAAACACTCCAACGGGCCTAACACCCTCTATGGACAACATCACAATCAAGTGAATTTGGAGTATCATCTTCAATTAAAAACGCAACCTTTACACCACAATTCCCAATATCAAAGATACAGGATTCGGTGCTGGGCTAATTCCCGGTCGTTCGCCACTACTGGGGAAATCCTTGTTAGTTTCTTTTCCTCCGCTTAATGATGCTTAAGTTCAGCGGGTAATCTCGTCTGATCTGAGGTCGGGTAATAAATCAAATATGCATAATGAATGTTCCTTAAAATAATTGATTATTTACTCTTACTAACGTATCACTAGAGCACAACTCATAAAGCCGTGGCTCCAGCTAATTAAAACCGAAAGTAATTTTAATAATCCAGAACATTCCACATACTCGATTTGTTAAAAACGCAATAAATTACGAATTCAACATAAACTCTATGTTTCCATAGAGGTGTACCGAAATACACTATCACCTTAAAGAGGCACTTTCGACAAAATAAACGCCAAAAGTGAACCCCTCAAAACATTACTATTGAACGTAATGATAAATACAATGCCGACCCTCAGACAGCCGTGGCTAAAGGTTTACCAATAGCCGCCATTTGCGTTCAAATTGTCAATGATCAGAGCGTTGTGCATTTTACATTAATTCACGTATTTTGCTACGTTCTTCATCGACGTGTGAGCCGAGTGATCCATCGCTTAAAGTGGTTATTAATACAGATGCTATTAGGCGATCCATACTCTATTTTGATCAACTCAATAATGAAATCGAGGACCCGTATTGCTTTTGCAATACTATTATAAAATTAAATTATAGACGTTCTCAGGGCTCTCTTTCAATTTTGTAAACATATTTAGCCAATCCAAGATTTATCGCAACAATTTCGGTATTAACCTACAAAGCATCAGGTAGTCGCGACTCGGACAAATACGTAAACAATCTTTACTGAAATATTTAAGCCTTGCACAATATCTTGATCACGCTTTGATATTGTTTAGATCAGTGCCAGATAATGAATAAATTCAAAATCCGTATTGCATACGCCAATTTAAAGTATGCACTGTACTTGCCACGCAAATTTTCTATTCACACGACATAGGCACCCTGAGAAAGAGTTTAATGCTAAGCCAAGTTGTATCCTGAACCTATTGCAAAATAGAATTGACCCGAAAAATCAATTCACATTTGCTTACAACTCAAAATAGCATTGATGCATCAGTATCATGATACACTAATTTTAGTTACGAGTTAAACTGTTATGAACTAATAATGATCCTTCCGCAGGTTCACCTACGGAAACCTTGTTACGACTTTTACTTCCTCTAAATGATCAAGTTTGAGTGTCTTTTCCCATTCATAGAAATGTTGCCATTTCTTAGACCAGAATCCAACAATCTCACTAAACCATTCAATCGGTAGTAGCGACGGGCGGTGTGTACAAAGGGCAGGGACGTAATCAGCGCAAGCTAGTGACTTGCGCTTACTAGGAATTCCTCGTTCATGCGAAATAATTACAATTCGCAATCCCTGATACGACAGTGTTTCACAAGATTGCCCAACTATTTCTAGTAAGGGATACTTGTTGGAACTGCCATTGTAGCGCGCGTGCGGCCCCGGACATCTAAGGGCATCACAGACCTGTTATTGCTCTTTTTCATTTAGCTAGACGCTATTTATTCTTCTAAGAGTGATCATTTACGAGTTAAAAAAAATACACTATTTAGCAAGTTAGAGTCTCGTTCGTTATCGGAATTAACCTGACAAATCGCTCCACCAACTAAGAACGGCCATGCACCACCACCCACCGAATCAAGAAAGAGCTATCAATCTGTCAATCCTCACAGTGTCCGGACCGGGTGAGATTTCCCGTGTTGAGTCAAATTAAGCCGCAGGCTCCACTCCTGGTGGTGCCCTTCCGTCAATTCCTTTAAGTTTCAGCTTTGCAACCATACTTCCCCCGGAACCCAAAGACTTTGGTTTCCCGGTGACTTCTAGCAAGATGAAATTATCATCGCTAACTGTCAGTTGGCATAGTTTATGGTCAGAACTAGGACGGTATCTGATCGTCTTCGATCCTCTGACTTTCGTTCTTGATTAATGAAAACATTCTTGGCAAATGCTTTCGCAGTAGATTGTCTGCTGATGGTCTCAGAATTTCACCTCTAGCACCAGCATACATATGCCCCCGGCAGTCTCTTTTAATCATTACTTCAGTTTCGAAAACCAACAAAATAAAACCGAAGTCTTATTTCATTATTCCATGCAACAATATGCAGGCATAAGCCTGCTTTAAGCACTCTAATTTTTTCAAAGTAAACTTGTCGGTTATTGAAAATCCCAATAAAGTGACTTAACAATATACACGACGGTGAAGGAAGATTCAACACTCGGTCATAGACCTCATAAAGAATCATTTCCTCAATTTCAACTACGAGCTTTTTAACTGCAACAACTTTAATATACGCTTTTGGAGCTGGAATTACCGCGGCTGCTGGCACCAGACTTGCCCTCCAATTGATACTTGATAAAGTATTTAAAATATTCTCATTGCAATTATGAAACCACTAGGGCCCATATTGTTATTTATTGTCACTACCTCACCGAACCGGTATTGGGTAATTTTCGCGCCTGCTGCCTTCCGTGGATGTGGTAGCCGTTTCTCAGGCTCCCTCTCCGGAATCGAACACTGATTCCCCGTTACCCGTTACAACCATGGTAAGCTTTGATCTTACCATCGAAAGTTGATAGGTCAGCCATTTCAAGAGATTCGTCGTCAACACAAGGTTGTACGATCAGTGAAGTTATCCAGAGTCATCAAAATTCTGCCTTGCGACAGGTTAGTTTTGATCTAATAAATCCGCCGCTTCGTGAGTCACGGCATTCTTTAAAATATTAGCTCTAGAATTACCACAGTTATCTTGTGGCAAATAGATTATATCTCTTAAATAATAGCTGTTATAATGAGCCATCCGCGGTTTCAGTTTATAAAACTGTGTACTTAGACATGCATGGCTTAATCTTTGAGATAAGCATATGACTACTGGCAGGATCAACCAGATATTTATATATATACGACCGCCTAAGCGAGTCATTTCGTTAATATTCAATCGCATAACTGCATATTTAAACACAGCTACATTAGGTCATTCGTTATAATTGCAAAGCAACTATTTCTTTATTCGTTAAACCCTCATAAATGATAGGTAATTAATTGAATAATCAATTAAATCTGACAAGATACAGGCCTGGACAGAGAAAATGAAATTGCAACTGCTACAATGCTGCTGCTATATTCACCCGGACGAATATGTATAAACGTAAACAATCATAAAGATTATTTAAGGATTATCGCTGCGTTGGCTGTAGGGCTACTAACAAAATATTCTGTACTGATCCACAATTGTATTAACAATTGATAGATTTTATATGAGCCAACAAATAATCAATCAGTATATTTCAACTAATCAACTATAATTAAATAGTCAGCTCACATATACTGTGGATATATACCTTGGGTAGCATTCCTGAAACCGGCGACTTTAGTATTAATTTATTGTTTCCAAAATATATTTATTTAGATGTAAAACTGTTTTCTTAATATGGTTAGCGAAAAAATTTATCAAAAACGGTTAAAAATAAGAAATTTAGGGCATTTCTCTTTGAAAATTTGTGTAAAAATTTTAAAATTTTTTTTATCTTTTTTGTATTTATTATGTTTATTAAGCTCAAATTGCTTTTTCTAGTATAATTTTTAATTCTCTGTTAAATGTACTAATTTTTATTTCAAATTTAAAATTTTTTAGCAATAGTTTAGACATTTATGTTGGTTCATTAAAAATACACGTGATTAAACATAATTATACTTTTTGCTGATATTATTAAATGTTTATATAATTATCAGTTAGAGAAAAAATTCTACATCGAATCATACTAAAATCTCTTATATATCTCAATTTTTACTAAAGTTATGACTAAATTTAAGTTTATGAGAGGTTTCCTTAATTTTTGGATTTGGCCGCTGGGAGTTTGAAGAAATACACATTGTACTGAATTGAATTATATATCTAATGAAAGAGCGTAAAAAGTTGAGTAGGAATCAGTTTAAAATATACCAAAAAACTTTATTATTCACAAAGTTATTCGAGGTTTAAGTTTATCGGAGGCTGGGAGTTTTCCTTAATTTATAATTTTTCTTAAAATAATTATTATTTTCTTTAATTTAAGGTTTATTAATATGATTTACATATTGTTAGAAAGAGCAAAGAAAAGGGAATTAGATCCATTCCTTACTTTTCGTATATGTTTCAGATGAAAAAAGTTATATTATTTGAAAATTAATTAATTAAATTTTACTTAAGCATTATTATGCAATGATGTAATACTGCAAAAATATCTTTGTCATAAATTTTAGTGCAATAATTTTTTAATAAAATGTGTTTCGGTTTCTTTATTTTTAGGTTCGATAATATGATTTATATATCATTAGAAAGAACAAAAAATATATAATAAGGCGGACAGTTTGCCTTATTTAATTATTGGAAACAAAGTTATATTAATTTAAAAGTTAATTAATTAAATTTCATTTAACAGTTAGTAAGAAATTATGTAATATTTAATCCCAAAATTTTTTGGAAACTTTTTGGGAAATTTTTTAATCTTGTCATCAAATAAATCAAAATTTATCAATTTTTTAAAAATAATTTACAGAAAATTATTAACAATATAATAATGAATTGTAAAAATTATTATTATTATTATTATTATTATTATTATTATTATTTATTGAACCAAAAAATTTCAAATATTATTATTATTATTATTATTATTTTTTATTGACAAAAAATTTTTGTCAAAAAATTATTATTATTATTATTATTATATTATTATTATTATTTTTATTGACCCAAAAATTTTTGTCAAAAAATTATTATTATTATTATTATTATTATTTTTATTGACCAAAAAATTTTGTCAAAAATTATTATTATTATTATTATTATTTTATTGACCCAAAAATTTTTTGTCAAAAAATTATTATTATTATTATTATTATTATTATTATTATTGACCCAAAAAATTTTGTCAAAAAATTTCTGGAAAATTTTGAAATATTAATTTTTTTGACCAAAAAAATTTTTCGGAAAATTTCTGGAAAATTTTGAAAAATATTATTTTTTTTTGACCAAAAAATTTTTTCGGAAAATTTTTGGAAAATTTTGAAAAATTTACATTTTTTTAAAAAAATTTTGGTATTTTATAATTTTCTGGTTATATATGCTTAAAATTGAAAATAATTCGGTAAAATTTTCAAATTCTCGACTAAAAAGCAGAGAAATTTTTGTAATTTTTTATAATTTTCAGAAATATTGAGAAAAAATTAATCGAGCCAAAAAACTATAATTCGGTAACATTTTCAAAATACAAAATAATAAAAGCGGAATTGCATCAATGCAATTCCACTATAAAAAGCTA
>JACMZG010000054.1:0-33384 GCA_018340805.1 Microvelia longipes
TGTTTTATATTTTACTGGAGATCTCCATAAATAATTTAGATAGGTATACAAAGGGACAGTCCAAATGACTAGAAGTGGCAGTGCATTAGGACTAAACCCCTTGCCTTAATACTAATAATGGAACTTCGTTAGATTAGATGACCCCTTTGTTTTATATTTATAAATTACAACATAATAATTAACACAGTTAAAAAACTAAAAACTTTGTTTATATACGAAAGTAAATAAATGCAAAAATCTTATGGGTCACCTAAACTAAAGAAATGCCCTAATAATATTAAACTTCAAACAAATAATCACCTTCATAAGAGTTTCCAAAACAAAATAGTTTTCCTCAAACTACTGCAAATACAGGCTGACGAGGAAACTGGAAATTACAGCAATCAATTCTCTGGGGGTCACCCTCTACAAACTTTTCTTTGACAAACAAATCCCCTCATTATACTTCTTAGACAATCTGAAACAATAACATAATTATTAGAGGGTGCTAAGTGAAACAAGATAAATAAATAAATGAATTGTTTATTTATAAAAAAAATATACGAAAAAACTAAATACACTTTAAAACCAAAACCTTCTGTGTAAAAAAGAATGGACTCAAACAAAGTTAGGTGTTCCGTCCATCCATTTTAAGAACATTTTTAAAATACACTATTTAAAAAAAATGTGTAACAATACTTAGAGCACTTATTTACACAAAATTGGTATACACTTGTACCAAATTTTAACTCAATTAGAATGTATAGAAGCCATTTGATAAAAATAGAACTAATGCTGATAATGAGATGAAACTTGCGGGTTAATGATGTCATAAAAAATATATTCCGAATAGCACAACTACAGTGGTAGACTGATTTTGTACAAAGTTTCACAACATTACTCTATGATAACTACAAACAAATAATCACCTTTATCTTGGTTTCTAAAACAGATTAGTTTTCCGTAAACTATTGCAAATACAGGTTGATGAGGAAACAGGTAATTTCTGGTTCACGTTTCTGAAGTCAATCCTTAACAAATTCTTCTTTGACTAACAACCTCTCTCATAATACTTCTGAGACAATCTGAAACAAGAACATAAGTATTTAGAGGGTGCTGTAGTGATTACCAAGAGATTAGCTCTGTCTCAGTTGAATTATAGTACGAAACACGGTTAAAATTATTGACAGCGTGGGAAAAATAGTGATCAGAACCAATATGGTGCCTGATTTGAAAATTGAAGGTGTGGTTTAACATTAGGACTATCCTTATTGGCTCCCTCACATTATTATCCCACACTGTCAACTGATTTTAGCCGTGTGTCGTACTATAAATGCTCATCATTTACAGAGTGTCAATTAAGCATAAGAAAATTAGCCAAGTTTAAAAAAAATTAGCTATCATTTAAACATTAAGCTAAGAAGTAAAAAAATCTCTTTACCTGACTAAACTTGAGTCAAAATATAGCCGGCCATTGTAGGTCTTAGAATTTGTGTGGCGGGTGCAATTTTCATTCTGCTTCTTCCTTTGACAAGATTATTGTTTGCCTCGGTTATCTAGGTTATATTGTGAAGGAATCCTGCTAACTGTGGTGACATTCACAGGAGCTGCAACAGTAAAATATTACATTATTAGAAAATAGCAGGGTAAATAAGGAAAATTATAGGGAAAAATAAGGTGTGACTTATATGTATATAAAGAATACAAATATATACTTTTGTTCACACGTGGGATTGGCAAGGGGTTCAACTCTTGTTCCTCAGTATGGTTGAACCCTGTGATCAATTCCGTTGACACGACAACTTATAAAGTATAATTAAATAATAAATTATAATTAATATAAACGAGTAGAAAACTTATTTGAACTAAAAATAAAATAATAAAATAAGAGGCAAAATAATTAATAAACAATAAAAAATAACCACTTTAGAAAAAAAAAATAAAAATAATAGAGATAGTTTTTAAGATATAATAAACGGTAACATTTAATGATACAATCTACGTCTCTGGATTCAAGCAGAATTGCTTCTTGGAGACGTAGAAAATGAGCAGTATTTTTCTTTTTTGTATATATAACTTTAAATTGTAAATTTGCAAAAGCAAATAAAGAAAAAATTATACAACATAATTAAAAATGGTAAACAAATGTATTTTTTTAATTGTAATCATTTAAATAAAATAAAGACTTTATTATTTATTAACATAACTTCTAAAAAACAACTCGAAACACAAAGTGCGGGAAACCAAAAACAATTGATTCCAAAATAATTTCAGGCCTCTTAATGTATTGAGATACGCTATGCCCTCTCTAGTAATATATCTCCATGCAAAGTAGTTTGGTATCAATGCATTTGGGATGAGGAAAAGCTCTTTTTTTGAGAGAATACTAAAAACATAACAAACCAAGGCAACAAAAAATAGTCCACCAAGGCAGTATATGTGACGAAGCTATAAAAAAATGTACTATTGCTGATAATGTATAAGTAGTTGGAGTAATTGGTTATAGTAACAATAGAAGTTATTGGTTACAGACATATTAAGAATACAAATAGTATTCTAGTAATGGGGTTTAGTATTTAAAAATAGGGTTTAGGAATAAAAATAGAATTTCTAGTAATTACTATACGTAGTAATAGTAATAAAATAACATAATAAAAAAATAAATTAAAAAAAAACATGTGAAGGGTGGGAGTCTAAACGTATCTAGGCACCACTCATTTTTACTAGTTATTATATATTGTAGTAGTCAGTGTATAGTTGTATATAGTATTAATAGATGTATAGCTAACAGTAATATAAATAGTAATCCATTATCTGGGAGTAGCATACTATAGTATTTAGATGTATTAGTTATACATCTAATACTAATTATCAATCAATTACACTGACGTTGTAATTGAATGTATATGTTTACTACAAATATAACTATATATTATTATTATTATTATATTAAATATATTAATAGGAACAATAAAATAGTAATAAACGAAATATAAATATTCAAAATGGCTGAAGATTCAAAGAAAATTATGATCGCGAACATTTATTGCGTTCAATCAACGTATAATAAATTCGCGATCATTTTATAATTCTTGCCCAAAATCTCATAAAATCAATTCTTTTAAAATTAAATAAAATAATAACAGTAAAGACTCACTTCAATATATAGGATGACCCGCTCTGCATGAAGTCTGAAGGTCAACTGAACTGATTAGAGACGTCAGTGCCTTCGTGATATATGTGCTACCCCCACCACCATCTTAACTACCGTCGTAACAAATTTAATAATTATATTAACAATTAATTAATTTAACATTTATAACAATTATTAACAATAATTATATTAATAATTACAATAATAATTATTTATTAACTACTTTATATAAAAGAGGGAGGTATTGTACATTGGTGACGTCATTTTTTAGATTCTTCATAATAATTATAATTTCACGTAAAATAAAACATTATTTTTCGACCTTTTTGTCTTAATTTAAGTAAAAAGAATTTTAAAAAAGTTATAATTATAATCTATCGCATATATTCTTTAATTATCAGTGTTGCATAAAAATATTTAATGTGACGTCACTGAAAAATTCCCGCCATTTATAAAGTGCATTATAAATATGTCTTCGATAGGGTTTGAGTTTGTTTGTATGTTTTCCATAAGGTGTGTTTAGGTGGATAGAGGTGGCCAGGGGCGGACTGGCCATTGAGGACGAGGGCGGCGGCCCTCCTTGGGCCCTTAGCTAAAAATAAACTTAAAGAAAAAACAATGAAAATGAAAAAAATGATTAACATATTTGATATTCGACATATTCATAACATAAGAGTCAAAGGGGCCCAATACTCTAAGGTAGGGCCAAAAGAGCTCCTAGAAACATATGTTATAAAGTACTTAAAGAAATTCTCAATTTGTTTCCTAAATTTAATTCCTTGAAGGCCCCCATTTTTCATAATTGGACCCAAATTGGTCCTAAACGGAAGACTAGGGCCTCAAGGAGCCCTTAACATACTTGATCAATATAAAAAATGATAAGTATGTAAAATACATTATGTATTATACATACTAAAGATAATATAAAAATTCATAACTTGGTACAAATTACCATCTGAAGAAGATTACCTTCTTAGGAGATGGTTACTCCCCTTGGTTAAGAAGCAATATCTTTGTCTTTCCCCTTAATCTAACCCCACCAAAGCCCTAATGCTTTTCTACATCCCCAGGAAAGCGCGTATGATGAGGTAAAATATATGAAGAATAGTTATAAAATAAAAAAAAACTAAGGGGGGTAACTAAAAAAGAGAGTAACCAGTCTGATCTGACAAAGGGGAGTAAAAATCTAAAGAAGGTTACATTGATAAAAAAAAGCAGTATATTACCCCCCTAAAAAGGAGTAACTATCAAAAAGGTGCCCTAGAATGGATCCAGGGGGAAGACTAGACTTTTAAAGGGTTCCAGGGAGAAGACTAAACTCTAGTAGGGATCCAGGAGGAAGACTAGACTCTAGTAGGGATCCAGGGGGAAGACTATATTCTAATAGGGATCCAAGACTAGAACTTTTTACACAATTATTGAGCAGGTATAAGTACCGTTATGGAACCCACTGGAAACACTTCTAGACTTCTTATCACTGTGTTTTTTACTTATTTTTTTTATATATATAATACACAAGCTTGCGCTTTTTTACAAAAAGTATACAATAATGTAAGTACAAATAATTAGTACAAAAAAAAGGAATTTAAAGTGTAACTACAATTACAATAAAAAAAAAAAAACATTTAAAATAATCAAAAGAATAATTAAAGGATTTAAAGTTGTAAAAATAAAAAGAAAAATAAGTATTCTATAAAATAAATAAAAAGAATATAGTAAAAACAAATGTAATATGTCAGTAGAGAAAAGTTGGAAAGAATAATATCATAAAAAAAGGGTCAAAATAATGGAAATGTATGCAGTATTTATGCAAATTATTAAGTAATTAAGTAATTATTAAACAGCAAAAGAAAATAATGTAATAGGAATGAATTCAAATAGGAGATTTTTTTATTTATTTAAGAAAAGAAAAATCAACATATGATATAAAAAAAATAAATAAATAAATAAAAAAAATTAAATAAAAAAAATTAAAAAAAAATAATAATATAATAAATACAAAAATTAAAAATGGGAAGTTACAAAGAATAAGAATCGTGCATTATGAAAGAAGTAAATATAAAACGAACAAATAATAAAAATTAAAACATAGCATAAAGTGAACTATAAAAAATAAAAATAAAAAAGATAACATTTACAATATCAATTTAACAAATAATTTGCTTATTTATCATAATTATTATTATTTATTTTTTCTTAATTCTAAATCATGTTTTGGTACATTCATGACCAGTCTAGAGATCACATATAAAAATTAAACATTAAATAGTAAACATTTTAGGGGTTATAAACAAAAGTTAAACTAAAGAAACATAACATTAGGTATATAAGTTAGTCACAAGCCTTGAGAAAGTAGTTTGACTTTGTATATAGAAAATATCTAACTCAGGAGGAAGATTATTAATCAGTCTTTGCATCCTTATGAGGGGAGAGTTAAACATATAATTTGTACAATTTATACTATGGGAATAAAAAATGTATTGTGAGATCTAGTATGATGGGTAGGAATTCGAAATGTTAATTTAGAGACAAGTTCAGGGGAATCTATGGTATTATGTAGTAGTTTAAATATTATATTGATGTCAGCAATTTCTCTTCTATGATTAAGAGGTAATAAAGTTAACATTTTTAATACTTCTTGTTTATAAGGATGGTCAACAGTGGGTATATTACTTTTAAATGCTACAAGTTTTAGGAATTTATTTTGAACTCTTTCTAAAGAGGAGGAATATTTTAGATAATAGGGATTCCAAATGGGGGAGGCATATTCTAAATAGGCCGGACTAGTGTGGTAAAAAAGAGTTTTCAGTGATGAGATAGATGTGAAAGATTTGGTATTGCGATTTATGAAACCTAGCATTTGAAAACCTTTGTTGACTATTTTATCAATATGGGTGGAGAAAGTTAAATGAGGATCAAGTAAGACACCTAGGTCTTTAATAGAATTAACAATTTTAATATTTTCACCTCCAATGGAGTATTGATAAGTTATAGGATTAGTCATTCTAAAAAACTGCATTAAATGGCATTTACTAATATTTAATAACATACCATTGGTTTTGCACCAATGGTAGAGAGTTTTAAAGCCAGTTGAAGGAGAAAACAATCATTCAAATTTTTTTATACAGAGGTAAATTTTAAGGTCATCTGCAAAACATATATATTGCACGCAGGAAGGTAAGTTTAAATCAAGTAGAAAAATAATAAATAAAAGAGGTCCAAGGTGAGAGCCCTGGGGCACCCCACTCTCAGCGATAAAACTTTTAGATCGGGTAGAATTGAGTTTAACAGCAAGGACACGATTAGTGAGGTAGGTACGAAGCCAAGATAATATTGGATCTCTAACACCTAGAGCTTCAAGTTTTTTAATCAATAGCTCAATAATGACACGGTCGAAGGCTTTTGAAAAGTCAGTATACACAGCATCTACCTGGTAGCCATTATCAAAACATTCAAGAATATAATTTTGGTAAATAAGAAGATTTGTAATAGTTGACCGGCCGTGTAGAAACCCATGTTCGGCAGGACTAATGACTTGTTTAAAAGATGGTAGAATTTTATCAAGCACAATTGATTCAAAAACCTTTGGTATGGTAGAGAGTATGGCAATTGGTCTATAGCATGTGACATCATTACGCGAGCCACTTTTAAAGACAGGAGTGATAAAACTTTCTTTCCATCTTTCAGGAAAAATACCCATGGACAAAGATTTCTTAAATAAAATATAAAGAGGTAAAGTAAGAGAGGTACTACAGGCTTTAATAAGAGCTGGAGGAAGGTCATCAGGACCAGGTCCCTTATTCGGATTGAGGTTATTGAGAGATTTAGAAATGTCTTCAGATGTTATCAATACAGCAGATAAGTCAATTTGATGAGTAAAATTAAAATTAATATTAGTAGGGGTTTTGGGATTAGATGAGTAGACAGATGAGAAAAATTTTGCAAATAAATTTGCTACATCATATGGATCACTTTTAACCTCATTATTTAATTTCATATTAGTAGGGATTTTATTTGACTTGCGTAATGAATTCACATAAGACCAAAATGTTTTAATATTATTAGAGGTAACATCAGATTCTATAGACTTAATATATTTTTTAAAGCAATTTTTTAACTTGATTCTGCATTGCCTCCTCAAATCTGAAAAAACATTATAATCATTTATCGCCCTTGTGACTTTATAACGCAAATGGGATACTTAAGTCCTTCCTCTAATAATTAGTTTCTTTGGAGAAGATATAACAGTCCTTATCCTTATATACAGTCCTTATATTGCACAAGTACATGAGTGAATAACTAGATCTTTATTCTGTGGTTTCACAGCTTTGGTTTTTGAGAATGCTATGTAATTAGTCTTATCTTCATTACGGTACAATCAGTTGTACCTTTACTGTTTTTTTTTGTTCTGTTTATTTGATGATAATGATAATCGAATGTGGTCAGGTTACTTTCAAAATTCAACCAATAGAGCCCCTTTAGTAAAATATCTCTTTGCTAATTATAGCATAGAGCTGTTATAGAGTACCTGTATAACAAGGATCTTGAATAAAGGGGATGACGCACTAAGTCGATTTGCCATACAAACAAGTGACCCCATCGAAAACCAGAAACTAGAGAGAATTCAACACAGAACACACGTCAAAAACCAACTGCACATGCTTGGTACAAACTGCACATGCTTACAATTCTTATAACAGCGCAGATCTTAAAATTTAGAGGCACCCTCGTCACAATGGTTTCCATTGTGAGAAGGTTATAACAAAATTGCTTGAGAAAGTTTTAACAAAACACGCTTAAATTATCCACTCACTGAAGATAGGCAAAGTATATTCCAAAATTTAAAATTATATAAGCACAAATGACTTAACAAGCACCACAAATGTAACAATCACGAGAAGATTATACAGGCACTCTAGTATAGAGTATATACACATAGTATAGTATATATTACACTAAAGGGGAGATAGCCTATCTCAATCTATGATAAGTCTGTAGTTAAGTCATAGTCTATCTCAAAATGTTAAGTGTTGAGGTACATTTAATGATAAATATGTCATGTATATGACATATTAAGTCAGTCTGATTTTAGGAGTGATAGATTATTAATTGTGTGTTAACTTTGTCCCAATACATAGTGTTCGTTTAGTTAAATATTTGTTCTAATTCTAGGGGGTTCTTTAATTGGTTATGGGCCCAGTTCACTTTCGGTGTGCGAGTTAGAAATTCAAACTTGAAAATTTTCCCTACAAATTTTTGGCTGTAAAAATTCTGTCAATATTTTCAAAATCTTGAAAAAAAAATTCAACAGATTGAAATGGATTTTACAAAAGTGCAAGTTGGTCATTTGAGTGGAAAAACCAATTGGCAAAGTTGGAAGTACAAGGTGTCAGTTCTACTTCGAGGAACACCAGGAGCCATGGATGTTGTTTCAGGAAGATTAGTCAAGCCAGCAGAGCTTGATACTACTGCAACAATGGCTGATGTCAAGAAGCACGAAGAAACCTTGGAAAAATTTTCAAAAGCTGATAGTGTTGCACTCATAATAATGACAACGAATATGACAGAAGCCACATTGCAGAAAATAATGAGGTTCGAAACAGCCAAAGAAGTCTGGCAAGAGCTTCACAGACTATTTGATGGATCTTGTGAAGACAAGGCGTATGACCTATGTGAGCGATTTTTTAGCTACAAAAGAGATGCCGGAGATGGCATTTCAAGTCATAAATTTTAAATGATTTCATCAATAAATTTTTCCCGACTTAAAATAGTTAGTTAGTAACATCATCGAAGGAATAAATTTTAACATTTATTTCTCTTCTTGGGTTAATTTTCATTTTATATTTCATTTTTAATGTTGAGTCTTGAAAATTAGAAATAATAATAGATATTTTCATTAGAGTTCGTTTATTTCTACTTATCGCACATCAAAAAATTAATGACAGTAAATTTGTCATTAAATATGTTTTAATTATGATTTAGTTATTGGTATATTGAGTAATTTTTTATGTCTAGGACTTGAATATATAAAAATCACTAGTTCAATTTTTTTTCGATATAATTCTGACTTTTGTATTTAATTTGGTTTTAGTGGTAAAAATATTTATTATAAATATTATTATCACTATTACCTAAATGCCCTGTTTATTGAATATTATTTTGTTCTAAAGTAAATTCATGATAGTTGAGTGTAAGTGTAATATCCCATGTTGTGAGATGAATGGAGAATAAAAAGTATAAATAGATTGGTAGTAGATTTTTACTCTACATTCTTGGTAAAAAAATATTTACCAACTATTTGTTCTTTTTATTGTAAGCGATGATTAAATTTTTTTTCAAAAAAGTCCCTATTTAATCATCGCGGTGTGAATGGACCTCCTCAGAGGTGTTTGTTTAATTTGGATAATTTTTTTACATAATACCATGTATTTTACATGATAAATAAAAAATTATCTATTTTAAATAAACCGTAAAATAATATCAGTGAAAACATAAATAATTTTGAAAATTAAATTTAGAGTATGTCTATTAATATTTGACTCGCAGGCGGGTGATCTCTGGGCTCTAATTGGTTTCCGCCAATGATTATGAAGTTAATAATTAATGTCAAAATGAATTGCCCTAATTGAGGGGATGTTATAGAGATATAACTGTTGCAATGCGTTACCTTTTACTAATGAAGTTAAGAATTACTAAAGATTTAACAAACTTCTAAAGATTAATATCACTTTTTTAAACAAATGCATTTTAAATTCAAATATTTTAAACAAAAGAATGACTATTCAGTGTTGCCAAGTTTAGAACTAGGAAACTTTTAGTCAGTAAAAAGTGTTGGCAACCGTAACTTTTTTTAACTGAAATATGGCTCTGGGTGTTGAAAACTATTAGATATACTATAGAAACATACTACTTGTCAACCTAAATCGATAAATGTTTGCAACTAAATCAACAGGTTGTTCTAATTCAGCAATATGATATCATTAAGCTTTTTGTAAGGAAAGTAAATGTAAAAAAATATAAATTTCACTGATATTATTTTGAAGCATCTGACCGTGACGTGGTGAGGAGGCTTACGGACTATAGTTAGACTTACTTTTATAATTTGTAAATATATTACTTTATAATTATTATGTATTTAGTAGAAAACTAGTTAAAAAACAAATTTTTATTTTATGAAATATTTTGTTGGTATTGGAGGAATGATATTGATAAACTTAAAGTGATAAATATCACTTCCGGGGTGTGCAGTGTAATGCCTGGAACCGGTCTCAATTTTTCGTAAATATCTTCCTGAACAAGGACCTGCAATTCTGCCGACTCATATCAGATGGGTGTCCTAGGCAGAATGCACTTTACAGGTCAAATTTACCACCCAAGTTAACAAACAGTATAATGGCTGGAACCAGTCTCAATTTTTCATAAATACCTTCCTGAACAAGGATCTGCAATTCTGCCAACTCGTATCGGATGGGTGTCCCAGGCAGAACCTTTGACCCCTAAAGTGTTCTGCCTGGGACACCCATCCGATACGAGTCGGCAGAATTGCAGATCCTTGGAAGGTATTTACGAAAAATTGAGACTGGTTCCAGCCATTACACTTTTTATTAACAAAACACCCGGGCTCTTGGTCTATAAGAAAGTTTTTTGTTATTTCAGAATAAATTATGTATTATAATGCACATTGATGTCATAACTTTAGTGCTACTTACATTTCTGTTAGCATTTTACCATGTTACCTACTAGTGGCCCTCTGGCTGTCTAGGTTTTACATGTAAATATTTTGTAAAATAAATAAATAAAAATCCCAGAGGCCCATGCTGGGATTGAACCCATGACTAAATAAATTCGGGAGTTTAAATTCCATTCATTCTGTGTATTGGCCGTGTACCTAAACCACTACATCACGGGTGAGCAAGGGAAGAAAATAACAAAATAACATTTTAATAAAAATATTTATTCATAATTAATACAATTAAATTTGTTACAGAGGAGACATATTTCTTATAGAACCAGATAAGTAATGTCGATTATGTGGTTAACCACATAACAATAGCAGAGAGTACAGTTTTATCAAATAAATATATTTTAAGCTCTGACTAAAGAATCCTTGATACAGGGTAATCCATGAAGGATAGTTCTTTATTTTTATCATACCATATTGTCGGTTAAATAAAAGTAGTATACATTTCCTTAGTTCACACGCAGGGTTTGGCGGGGGTTCAACCTTATGTTTAACCCTCCCAGCAGTTGTCGAAATTTATACAGGCGACTAATTAATTTTTTGTAATTTTCCCAGGGGAGGCACTCCCAAATTTATAAGGGGGACCTGACCAAACAAAATTTTTTATTGGTTCAAAATCCGTTTCAGGTCAAAAGAAGTTGTTTGGAGCAATAATTTTTTTTTTAATTTTTTTTTACCCCCTAAATTTATAAGAGGGTCTGATCTAAAAAAAAAATAGAATAAAATACAACAAAACATGTTAAAATAAAATCAATGTCTGGAGATAAAATCTTGTATGCACCTTAGGAGTAAAATGCTATTTTCCCCCTTGCAATTGCCTCGGGAGTTAATAGTCATAACTCTCTCAGCTTCGCCTTGGGAGTTAATAGTCATAACTCTCTCGGCTTCGCCTCGGGAGTTAATAGTCATAACTCTCTCAGCTTCGCCTTGGGAGTTAATAGTCATAACTCTCTCGGCTTTGCTTCGGAAGTTAAACACATAAATCCCTAGGCTTTTTTTTTCCTTTATAACTGAAGTAATGAATTTTTTACTTTGGTTCCCTCGGCTTACACCTTAGGAATCAACTGACTACTCAGGGAATAATAGCTTTCTTTACTCCCTTGGTGCATAAATAACTATTATATTCTAAGGGCGGGTGAAGCGAGTCCGATGTAGATAGAATGAGCGTAACGAATGCAATGTGAAGAGGAAAAGTATGGATGTACCCATTTCTTTATTTAAAACAATCTTGTCCAGCCTTATATTATCAGCCTTGCTGCTGATCAAGCTGAACATCAGCAACTCTCTGCCTGGCTGCCTCGACATCAGCTTCAGACACCAGCTTCAAAGAATTAATAAATTCTTGATTCTCTTTGTTATCTTCGCATAAATTCCTGATAGCCATTATCGCCCATTCCTTTATAACTGAAGTAATGAATTAAGTAAAATATTACAACTTTAAACAGTGTTTATTGGCTCAAAAATGTATTTATATACTTGTGGCAGGAAAATGAAGCATATTAAGTTATCAAGGTAAAGCGCAGGTGGAGTGTATTATAATAATCAATACGAAAAAGCCTCTCCACAAAGTTAATTTAATAAAATTCAAAACCGGCTTTCAACCAAAACAGTCATCATCAGTGCAGGAGAGAAGAATATAAAGATGTGGGTGAGTCTATATCATGACTGAGACTGATATAGACTCTGTGTCATCATGTTTCAGTCATGATATAGACTCACCCACATCTTTATATTCTTCTCTCCGGCACTGATGATGACCGTTTTGGTTGAAAGCCGGTTTTGAATTTTATTAAATTAACTTTGTGGAGAGGCTTTTTCGTATTGTCCGGCAGGAAAATTAATCATTTAAGCCCAAGAGGAAAATGAATTATTGTAATTCGGCAATTCAACCAATAGGGCTCCTCTAGTTATAATATAAATATGTAAATATAATGTAAAAAGGATACAGGGATTTTTTTCATCAAGTTTGCAGCATTCCAGTATTAGCTCAATGCATTTATTATCTCTAATCTGAAACAATAATAGTAATACATAGTTGGGCTTTGAAGTCTAGTAGGAATGGGCATAGAGCTAGACACAATTCTTTACAGTCTTAACTTTTATGTAAACTTAAATTAATATGTAAACTTAATTTTAAGTATGAATGAAAACATTGATTTATTTAATTAAAAGTTTACAAAAATAATTTTACAAAACATATCAATAAAATCTCCTGGCCTATGGCCGTCGGAGTGCCACGACATTTTATTATTATTTGATACAAATACACACTTACATACATACGTACACACATTCATATACGCACACATAAGACTTATACAAAGACATGCACACTGATGTATGTATTTTTTAATCTAATTTATTTGAAGAGGCGTTCTATTGATAATGTTTCTAGTTTGTTTATTTTTATTTCATATCAGCTATACTTATGATTACACTATAATATTAATGACCTTAAATCAAAGCAAACAAAAAATATATACATCTCCAAATTAAATAAACAATAACTCCTTATAAAATTAAAACACTGACTCTATTCTTCTATTTTTTATAATCTATTTTTATAATCTCTATATCTATTTTTCTTTTTAATTTAAATATTCTATTAGGTCTGGAAATCAATAACTGATAGATAATCAATATTAAGTGCAAATTAGTTGATTCTAGTATTTATAAAGGTGAAATAATAAACGAAACAAAACCTTTTCTCTTAAATTAAACTAAAACTTAAATAATAAACTTGAAACTTCTCCTAAACAAAAATTAAGTTGAAATAGGCTGAAATAATTTTAAGTATTGCGCCCCTCATCTAAGATCCACAGGTCTACTTCTAGGAACAAACTAAACCAAGTCGCTAGGCCAACACTCAAGAGAACTCAACTTCCGCATCAACAATGTCAAGTAGTTGTTAAGAATTTTCTTCTAGGAAAAGCTGTTTATTCTGTTGACAAATATCTTTTATCGAAGATATGATTTGGTTTAATTTAATTTAATTTAGTTTTAGTTAGGTTATAAGATTTATTGACGTCACTAGACAATGTACAGACATTGTAATGGTGGGAATAAGAATTATTATTATTATTAGAAAAGAAATGGAGAGAAGTATAGGCCCCTCACTCTGCAAGAAGATGAAAGGCTGTCTCCTCATAATGCCCACACATGGGACAATTAGCCTCCGAGATAATGCCTAAAGTAGTAATATATTTACATAATCTACAGTGACGGTCAGAACACTAAAGCCCGTTTCAAAGACATTTTCCTAACATTCTCCTTGTTCCTTAAGGAAAATGTTACGAAAATGTCTTTGAATACTGGCCTAGGTTCCTAAGGCAAGACTTGCTGAGGTTAATAAGGTTAATAATAATAATAATAATAATAATTTTTACAATTTACCCTGTAATGAACATTTTTGTTTAATTAAATGAGATAACACATCCTGAGATCTACAGAGAGATGGTTTGGGCCGCTGTCAAATGCTTTGTTCAGGGTATGTTTTAGTCTTAGAATAATACTATATATAGAAGGAGCACAGGACCGTAAACACAAAATAATTCCACTGATAACACGAAAGCCGGTTGACTGGTGCACTTAAGTAATGTTGCCAACCTGACAACAAAACATTATTTTAAATATTTGTCATAAATATCTATTAATGAAGAAAGATCGTAAAGAACAAATATAATTACTTAAAACACCTGCTGAATATTTAATAAAACCGGTCTTAGATGGCAAAAGGGTGGCGGAATACAAGAATCTACATTTAGTTGACGAGGACTATTTTTTATATAATTTTAATAAATACGTTAAACTACAATTTAAAATGCTTTAAATTTGTAACGCACCGATATTTATAATAGTATTTATGAATAATCAATCATTAATTAATAATAGATAATAATATTCAAACCGGAAGTATTGCAACTTTTTTAGAAAATTGTATATTGTTAGGGTGGCAGCATTACTTAAGTCCACCAGTGAACCGGCTTTCGTGTTATCAGTAGTGCTCCTTCTATACATAGTATTATTCTAAGGCACAATCATTCAAAGTAATCTTTCTTCAAGTAATGAAGAAAGATCGTAAAGAACAAATATAATAACTTAAAACACCTGCTGAGTATTTAATAAAACCGGTCTTAGATGGCAAAAGGGTGGCGGAATACAATCTACATTTAGTTGACGAGGACTATTTTTTATATATAATTTTAATAAATACGTTAAACTACAATTTAAAATGCTTTAAATATTAATGTACCGATATTTATATTAGTATTTTATGAATAATCAATCATTAATTAATAATAGAACATAACAATTCAGCAACCGGAAGTACTGCCAACTTTTTTTAAAAAAAATTGTATATTGTTAGAGTGGCAGCATTACTTAAGTCCACCAGTGAACCGGCTTTCGTGTTATTAGTAGTGCTCCTTCTATATATAGTATTATTCTAAGGCACAATCATTCGACCTCTAGAGAACCAACTCTACTCCCATTTAGAGAAGAAAGTAACATCAGCAGGCCTGCTGATTAGCATAAAAACTAATTGGCTTGACTGGGATTTGAACCTAGACTACCTTGGGACTAGAGGTGTCCTAAAAAAACCATAAAAAAGCATGACGCTCTAACAATCCGAGCTATAAGTAAACCTGTATCTCACAATACTCATAACACACATATAGATCAAGTAAATATACTAACCAAATCTTGATTCTTTCTGTGCTTCCAGCAAGTGTTACCTAAAAGTCTAATCAATTCAGCTTTAAATCCAGTCAGAGCTTCGTTAGAATTGATACTGTCTAAACAATCACCAGAATCCTTCTGTTCTCCCGACATTTTAAGAGCCCTTAAAACATCTGCCACGTCAACATAACAAATAACAAATTGATTTGTAAGTAGAGATTTAAATTTAGCAATTGCTTTCTTTATATTTTACAATTTTTACTTTTCCTCATTTATACCGTAGGTATATAGGAAAAGTATTGTGTTTGCAAAAAATACCGGAACCAGGATCATCCGTTTCAAGCTTTTTTTATAATACGACACACGGCTAAAATCAATTGACACCCCGCCAAAATCTCAATGCTTTCAACCCTCATTTTAAAAAAAAAAACCCTTCTTTTAAGTAACAAAAAAAATCCCTACTCTGGCAACACTGAAAGTCAGGTTATGTTTGAATTTATTATTGTTTTTATTTGATATCGTATTTTTTATTTTTTAAAAATTATTTATTTACTTTTTAAGTAGGAATATTGTTGTATCTTATAATTTATCTAAGTGTTGCATTAAATTTGTTCGGGAAGTAGAATTAAGTGGAGTTAAAGTTGTTAATTACGTAATACAATGGATCATAAGAGTTCTATGATAAAAGTTTGACGATTTTAATCAATTGTCAGCTATAATTACTTTTTTCCAAAACAAACTGTTTTTTGTGTCATGTTTGTATAATTGAAAGCGTATTGTTTTATATATAAAAATAATATGACACAATGCATTCATGACTTAAAAAAGTCAAGACTGTCATCTATCGAAAGACGTGGCATTTTCTAAAAAAATGCTGTCTTTTGGTTGACAGACCCCAGACCCTGCGCTGTACTCAAATAGCAAGAAATGCTTGAAGAATACGTCAATGTCCATGCGTCAAATATAGGCACTCAGATCATATAACAACTCTGCAATAATTGGATGAATTAAACAGATTGGAATGAAACGAAACGAACTCGAACAGATAAATATGCACAATGAGGGAAATAAAAGCGACGCGAGTTACAAATATTTACAACCAGTGTTGCCTTTTATGATTTTATTTACGAAAAAGGTATTTTTTTATATCGAGGTTGGCATAAAGTGGAGGGGGAAAGATCGTGGTCGGTCTGAACCAATAGAATTCTTTCCCTCACAGATTTTTGGCGCGCTGTCAATTGATTTTAGCCGTGTGTCGTATTATAAGGCCTCCTGAGTATTATTATTTTATTTTTTTTTTATTTATTTTTTTTTTATTTTTATTTTTATTTTTTTTATTTATTTTTTTTTTTTTTTGGTCAGGTTTGAGGTTGTTCTAGGCGTTGCAGATTTCTTTGCAACGTCTAGACCCACATTAAAGCTCTGAAAAGGAGACATAGGGGTAAGATGGAGGGAGCCGGAAGGCTCAAGATAAAACCTAGCCTAAAGTAATGTGAATAACGGTTCCAGGCTAGGTTTAAGGGGTTTCGCGGAGTGAGTTTTAGTTGGTATGAGGCAGATCCCTGAGTCCAACACTGTTGACAGACCGCTGTCTTCGTGCGTAAATGCATTTCTCTCTCTTTTTTGGTAACATTTTTCCCGCAAGAAAAATTTTGCCAAAAAAAAAAAAAAAAAAAAAAAAAAAAAAAAAAAAAGGCCTCCTGAGTGGTTTTCGCAAAGTTGTCTGTCTGTATGTGCGTGTCTCTTCTTATTGTAGCAGTAGCGCGTCTTTAATTTATTTTTCTGACATCAAAAAAATTTTTTGTACCTTTTTTAAATAAATATATTTTAAATATTTTACATTTGTTTTTTTTTGTATGCTTATCAATTTTTTTTAGGTATGTATAAATAAATATAATTATTATATCATATTATTATTACTTCAGACTAAGTATTAAGTAAACAAGTCAAAAACTTACACATTGTATTGATAACAAGCGATGAGTTATCACTTATGCATTTATTATATTTATCGTTGCTAGACAAAGTGCAGAGGGTTGAAAGCAGCTTAACAGTCATCCGTGGATCGTATTTCCATTCCGCAGAGGCGGAATTTCCATCAACATCAGTACCGTTCTGTCTCGAGACACCATTTGTATCTGAAGTTCCGTTTGTTTCTGAGTTAGTTTCTTTGTTTAAATCACCGTTATCTATAGAAATCAATAACCATTTATAAATAACACTTGCACGAAGAAGTTGTCATTAATGGTGTATTGCTACTGTAAGGAAAAACACATTGACGATAGTACAAACTTTTGGTTTTTCCATTTTAATGGGTGTTTATTTTTACTTTTCCTCATTTATACCACATGCATAAAGGAAAAGTATTGTGTCAGCAAAAAATCCTGAAAGCAGGATGTCACTGGGAATTATCCGTTTCAGGTGTTTTTAAGTCCTCCTAAGTGGTTTTTACAAACTTATCATTGTAGCACCTCCCCAGGTATTTATGGTATACAGTAGTAGTAGTAATATGGGAGGAGTGGTAGTAACTACCAGGCAAGTAGGTCACGTTGTTAGGCCCTTTTTTCCAGCTTACTAAGATAGTGTTCTACTCCTTTTAATTTCAAGTGTAGGTATATTTCATCTAATCTAGACAGAAGAGCTGTGAATGTCTATGGTTCCTCTCATGCTTTTTTCAAGCAATCATCACTAACCCTTATAGTCTAGTGAAAACTAGGAACAACACGTGCCCTCTCTGTTAAACCAAACCTCCGTAGACTTTAAACTACAAGGCAGAAACAGTATAGTATTATAATGAATTTACAATGAGGGTCCTAAATTTTGCCTATACCCAATTTCATTTAGGGTAAGGGATCTTTAACCAGTACCTGACAACGCTCAGGCTCGAGACCACCGTGGTACGCAGAATTTTTATCCCTCACATAAAAATCCTAGAGGCCCGTGCTGGGATTGAACCCATGACTTAAGTCCATTCATTCTGAGTATTGGCCGCGTACTTTAACCACTACACCATGGGTGATTCCTTCATTTATACTGCAAGTATAAAGGAAAAGTATAGTGTTGGCAAAAAAAAAATCCTGAAAGCAGGAGGAATTATCTGTTTCAGGTGTTTTTAAGACCTCCTGACTGGTTTTTTCAAACTTTTCTTCCTGCAAATGAGTGTGTGTGCGCCTGTTATTATCGTAGCCCCCAGGTATTTATGGTATACAGTAAGGTTTAGGGAATATTTTTGCCAACTAATCCCCCCCCCCCCCCACTTAACCCCCACTGATTTATCATCTCTCCCCTCCACAGTCTGTTTTGATGAGCAGCCCGGTAAGTTTACCAAGGTGGGGACTTCCAGACCATATTACAAATAAGTATTACGACAAATTGCAATTTGGATTACCTTTATGTTGTTCATCCTTGAGATTTCTAGTTCCGTTGAGAACTACTTCTGTATGTCTAATATAGTCTTTAGCTATTCTCTCAACATGTCTGTTATCCAGCGTAAAATTATCTTTATCCTTACTTACAACAGAGCAGAGCACGTCGTAAATATACGTTTTGTGTTTAATACTAAAACTGTCTACAAGCAAGCGATCCAATAAATTTAATAACAACAGCTTCTCTATAATGAACTGCCTAAAAATAATAAAATATGGAGTTAACATATTGGGTTTAGAGTTCATTGATAACTCAGTTAGTTAGAGTATAAGGCTTTTTAAGGTCACATGGGGATACTTCTAGTCTCAAAGTAGCACAGATTGATTGATTGATTGATTACTGATTTATTTAACCAGCAGAATTAGGACCATAAGTCCTCTCTTCCATTCAACGTGGATAAATTTTCAGCCGATTTATTTATTAAAATTACATAAAATACATACAATAAAATATTACAACAATATGCAAAATTATCTTTTTTATACTATACAATAAATTTATACTTTTAACTATGAAATCATCCTCAATAAAAATCCTTAACTTAGTTATTTAATAGCTAATTTCTTTTAATTATAGTTAATTTAGTATCATTATATTTTTAAAATTATAATTATAATGATTTTTTTAATACAATTCGTATAAAAATAAAACATTGAAAAGAAAATTTGCAAAATTTTCTTTCAGATTATAATTGTCAGTTGGACTGATTCCACTTCTATAACATTACATTTTTATTTATTATTTAGAACATGTTTATTAAAAGAGAATAAATTTTATGATGGTTTAATTATCATATTATTGGTACCTAGTTAATAATTTCTTTTTATAATTTTAAGTCATTTTAGTGTAAAACTTTGGTTCTAAGGAGTTAAAGAGTTTTACCGACTGAACAAGAAAGGAATTCTCATACTGAATTGTTGTGTGTGAGGGAACATGAAGCAGGTCTAATATGACACTTCTTGTAGATCTACTTGCTACATCTTTTCTCCACTTATATCGGTTGTACAAATATAATGGCTTTTTACTTTCAAAAATCCTATACGTTGTTCTAACATGCTTAGTTCTAACCGTTCTTTATTTGAGCCACTCTAGTTTTTTATAGTAGGGTGTGACATGATCAGCAAAAGGAATATTACATACATACCTGATGCATGCGTTCTGTGCTCTTTGTAGTTTTAGTGTGTTGGTAGAATTAATATCGCAGTAAGCAGCAGAAGCATAGTCTATGTGTGGCATGATCAGTGATTCTACTAAGTTTTTCTTCAGTGATAGTGGGGGAGAACACAACAATTTTCAGCACAGGTTCAATTCTCAGCCAGGCCACTGGGTTTTTATGCAAAATAACTAGCATTCTGATAAAAATCGAGAAGGATACTTGTTCTCCAGAGGTTAAATGAAGTTGTCATCTCTCTATTGTTACCATTACATTTTTATGGGCGTGTTACCCTTTACAACTCCGACCTTATTAGCTCATTTCCCTTTGGATGATCACTGATCTGTAATCTATATCCCAGGATGTGCTTTCTCTTGTGCTGGCTTCTTTATTAGCTATTACCTTAGAATAATATTATATATAGAAGGAGCACAGGATGTAAACACAATGTAATTCCACTGATAACACGAAAGCCGGTTGACTGGTGCAACTAAGTAATGCTGCCAACCTGACAAAAAACAATATTTTAAATATTTGTCATAAATATCTATTAATGAAGAAAGATCGTAAAGAACCAATATAATAACTTAAAACACCTGTTGAGTATTTAATAAAACTGGTCTTAGATGGCAAAAGGGTGGCGGAATACAAGAATCTACATTTAGATGAGGAGGACTACTTTTTAATACATACATTAAACTACAATTTAAAATGCTTAAAATATTGTAATGCACCGATATTTATAATAGTATTTTATGAATAATCAATCATTAATTAATAATAGAACATAATAATTCAGCAACCACAAGTATTGCCAACTTTTTTTTATAGAAAATTGTATATTGTTAGGGTGGCAGCATTACTTAGGTGCACCAGTGAACCGGCTTTCGTGTTATCAGTAGTGCTCCTTCTATATATAGTATTATTCTAAGGCTATTACACTATAAGCTTTACAAGATTAGCTATTATACTTACGGGAATTCACTGAGGCCTTCCGTAGCTTCCACCAGTAATTTGACAATGAGTTCATTATCACTCAGTATCTGTTCTCTAACATCGCTAGCACTATCTGGTAGAATTAGATTATAATAAATCATACAGACGTAGTTCTTCATTTTACTGTCATTGTGCATAAGGAGCTTCCTTTAACAACAAAACATTTATTATATGAGAAATCAAAAGGTGAAAAAATTGTACAAGATTGAAGTTTTTTTATTAATTGAAGTAGGGCACAACGGGTTTATACGTCCTACAAAACCATAGAAAGAGTCTCCCTACAAAAATAATGGTTTATTTATCCTACATAACCATGGAAAGAGTCTCCCTACAAAAAAAATGATTTATTTATCCTACATAACCATGGAAAGAGTCTCCCTACAAAAAAAAAAATGATTTATTTAACCTACATAACCATGGAAAGAGTCTCCCGATAAAAATAATGGTTTATTCATCCTACAAAACCATGGAATGAATCTCCCTACAAAAAAAAATGATTTATTTAACCTACATAACCATGGAAAGAGTCTCCCTACAAAAATAAAGATTTATCCATCCTACAATACCATGGAAAGAGTCTCCCTACAAAAATAATGGTTAATTCATCCTACAAAACCATAGAAAGAGTCTCCCTACAAAAATAATGGTTTTTTCATCCTACAAAACCAAGGCAAGAGTCCCCCTACAAAAATACAGATTTATCCATCCTACCAAACCATGGAAAGAGTCTTCCTTCAAAAATAATGGTTTATTGGCAAAGGATTTAGAGCACTTTCAACTTGTCATGAGGCCATCACTAGTGCCTGTGCTTGTTAATCATAAAACGAGAGCCCTTCAGCCTCTTAGCTGCTCCGCACCTCGGACACTATGCGACTTCAGTAATGAATTACTGAACATCTGGCTTCTACATTGGTTCATTACCGATTACCATACAGAATTTCACATAATATATTCCAATTATACTTATTATATTAAATAATAAGTATAATAAATGGATCGAATATAAGTATAAAATCATTTTATAAAGAGCAAAATAATTACCTCAATAAATCGGAATGAGACCATAGCAATGCCTGGTTTTCACTATGCTCAACGATGGCATTACCGAGGAACTGAACGCCGACTCTGGCGCATACATTGAGCACAAACTTATCTATGACGTTGTCAGCATTCCCATCTCCTATGTAGTTGACTATCGCTGATAAAACACTCAAACAAGGCGTGATCTCCCTCGCGTTGGAATCCTGAGCAGATTTGGACGTCGTTTCTTGCCTCAAATCTCGAAACAGTTCGAGTAAATCATCGACGTTGATTTTGGGGAATTCATCGAAGTATTTTTGTAATTTTGGCTTGTCTCCCATCGTTTCGTTCTTAACTGAAAATGTAAGTATTAATTAAATTTCAGCCTCATCAGATAACTTCTTGAGGTTGGGTGAATTTTTTAAAATTTTTGCAGTCATCATTTGGGTGGGTGATTGACTTTATAATTTATTTTAATTTTATTGATTACCGATGTTTCTTATTTTAATAATCCTACCACTGATTAGGTACTGATTAGTACTATATATTCCTCTATGAATCCTACATCATTAAGATATTTTTTTCATCAAAAAAAATCTTTATTGGCAAAATTATACAATATGTATTTTGTGTAAACCGAAACCATATTTTATTTATTTATTAGTTATTTTTGTGGTATAAATTTTGATTATTTTTTTGGGGTGTGAGGAGGTTTGTTTGGGTTAAGGATAATTTTATATTTTTTGGTTTGGGTATTTTATTTTTTATATTTTTTTTTTATTTATTTATTTTTTTATTTATCAAAAGATATTTTTCATGGTGTTTTGAATAGGATTATATTGTATAGGTAGTTTGCAGGAGTTTCAAAAAGGGTTGCCTATGCAGCCTGTGACTGACTTTTAATGATTCAACCTGGCATTTGCCTGTAAAATTGAGGAAACCACAGAAAAACCTCAATCAGGTTGATCGGACACGCGGGTCCTGGGTGTAAAGGTTATGTTATTATTTTTTTTACATTTGGGGGTTTAACTGTTAAGGTTTGATCTCTAGATTTTTCTTAAGGCTAAGGGGAATAGTTAATTTTATTTACGAATTTGAGTGTGCTTATAATATTTTTAAAATTATTTTTTAAGAATACATAAATACTTAAACATTTTATTTATTTTTAATTTATTTAAAGACACTGGATGGGACTGAAATAACAACTTGTTACTTCTTTAAATGACTATATTTCGCCTGACCCCAGGCATACTCATGTCTACAAACCTGATAGTGAATACAGGTTTTTATCATTTTATTTATTTTTAATTTATTTAAAGACACTGGATGGGACTGAAATAACTACTTCTTACTTCTTTAAATGACTATATTTTGCCTGACCCCAGGCATACTCATGTCTACAAACCTGATAGTGAATACAGGTTTTTATCATTTTATTTATTTTTAATTTATTTAAAGACACTGGATGGGACTGAAATAACAACTTGTTACTTCTTTAAATGACTATATTTTGCCTGACCCCAGGCATACTCATGTCTACAAACCTGATAGTGAATACAGGTTTTTATCATTTTATTTATTTTTAATTTATTTAAAGACACTGGATGGGACTGAAATAACAACTTGTTACTTCTTTAAATGACTATATTTTGCCTGACCCCAGACATACTCATGTCTACAAACCTGATAGTGAATACAGGTTTTTATTATTTTATTTATTATTTTATACTAGCATGCATCTCAATAATAAGGCTTTTTGTTTTTATTTATTTATCTTATAAATCACTGTGTATAAATATTAGAAAACAAGGTTTTATTTATTGGCTCAATTCTTGTTGTTTGTTCCTTTATCTAAAAGATAATATTTTTATTAAACAATTAACATTAATTTCATTTTTTGAGGTAGTACGTAATTGAGCACTTTATTGGACCGTTTTTAGGATGAGAAGCCAATCATTATTGTTATAGGAGGTTATTTAGTACTTTTCACCTCCAGGACAGTAATGAATGTAAAAAAAACTCCTAGGACGTAAAAGTAAAAGCGGCTGAGAATGTCTTTATGTCTTGGAAATTTTTCGCTTCGCTCGTCGGTAAATCTAATTGCCGTGACATACAGACACACTTCTCAGCCTTATGGCATAAATAACTATTATTTGATAACGTTAAATCTAAAATCTTAGACATATAATGCATGTGCTCATTCAGAAATTTTAAATAATAAATAGGAAATAAGTTTTCATTTTAATGTATATTTTGCAACTCTATTTGTAACAAGTTATTGTAAACTTAAGCTAAGATTTAAAATTTATTATTAATTTAATATAATATTATTACTTAATTTAATTATTTAAAACTTAAAGATAAGATAAAAGTCTTTATCTTATCTTTATCTGAAGATCTGATTTTGGTTTAAGTATCAATCGCACCAGGGCATATTAATGAACTATTACGTAGTTTATTATTATTATTATTATTAATTGTGAGGGTAGGTGTAAAATCTTTTGCACTGCGACTTTGAGTCTTTTGTACAAATACCCTCGTGTTCTAAGCTTATAGGAGATCCTTTCCTTTTATTATTTCTAGAAGTTTGTGTACTAAATTGGCATCTGGGTTTTCAATTCTGCTTAGTGTGGCTTCTCCAAACAACAGAAATCTCTTGTATGCTAGAGCTTCGCATTCAAAGATGATGTGTGATGATGTTTCAGGGCATTGGCCACAGAGTCTACAGACAGGCTCTTCTTGAAATATGCCAATTGTATGCATATGTTTGCGTAAGTGACAATGACCGGTTATTAAGCCCGTCGTCACTACACTCAAGTTTTTCTTAAGTTTTTCTTTAGAAGAGCATCTGTCAGTTTAGCTGGAGGACCTCTCAACATGAGTTTACTGTGCCTCAAACCAGGAGCATTATTCCAGTGTTGTTGGTGTTTACCTCTAAGCCATTCATTCGCTCCCATCTTGAATTGTGTTTTCAAAATGCCAATAACTGGTCAGGTCCTATTGGAGTTTGATTTGAACCTTGTCTTGCTAAATCATCTGCAACCTCATTACCATCTATACCTTTATGTCCTGGAACCCATCTAACTGATACTTGATTTTCAGCAGCCAAACTGGTAAGGTTTTGTAAACATTCCCACACCAGTTTAGAGTTAACTTAGTAGGATCCCAAGGCTTTTGTGGCAGCTTGACTGTCAGTATAAATGAACACTGGTGCTCGCTTAGTGTTTCGCTTGAGATTTTCGAGAATGCAGGTGTTAATTGAGAACACTTCTGACTGAAAGACTAAGGCATGTTTGCCTAGAGGGATAGAAATTTTATTTCAGGGCCTATTAATGAACTATTACGTAGTTTACCGTACCTTGTGCAAATCTCAAGCCAAAACGGATTCCAAGTTATCTATTAAAGCTGTTAGTTCTCTGTTATTTAATTCGACGGTGAATGAGCTAATTTCATCAACAACTGCATCACTTTGGGTCAGATGGAAATCTAGCTTTACCAACGGCTCATCAATGGTTGAGAGACAGCTGCTTCCAAGTACTAACTAACATAAAAAAGAAAACTATATATATATATATATATATATATATATATATATATATATATATATATATATATATATAATATATATATTTCTTTAATTTTTTCCTTATATATATATTCCTATTTTCTATACATATTTATATAAATATATGTATAAAAAATCGGGTACGGGGTACCTCGGAACTGTTCCTTATCACATCGGATATGCTACGCTCAAATCCTCCCTACTTCAGAGACGCTTCGCTCGTCCTCATAACTTATATATAACTGATGTATTTACTTAAGATAGTAAATACATCTGTTTCATTCCAGCAGTTACCCATCTAATCACTAATCTAATTTAAATCAACTTTTTGTATTATCCTTATTAATTTCCTTTTAAAATTAATTTCTTTGAATTTATTGTAATACCTTGTTACAAATTTCTTCTTTTTTTTCATTTTAATCTGTTGGCAACAGAAATAATTGATGTACTAATGTAACTATTGTAAATTTATGTCTGGTTAAGTGGAAGAGAGGACCTTAAGGTTCTAACTTTGCTAGGCACTGACCACGCTCGATGCTGCTTAACTTTTATGATCCACCAAAATTTATGGATATACTTGTTGCATCAAAACGAAACTTGGTGTACTTATTTATTACGTGAAGGTGTACATTTGAACCAAATATTAACTCCATTAGATTTATCACACATCTTTAAGGGACTTGAACTGAAAACAACTACGCCAGAAAAGGCGAAAGTTTTTCCAAATGGAGCGATGGCCCTTCCTAGCTACAAGCCTGGTTCTAAGCATGTGCTATGTCAGGTACTCCAAAAAAATCTCTAATCTACTATAAACCTTGGTATAGGTAAAATTTAGGACCTTCAATAGTGGGTTATATAATATATGTAAACAAATTGTTATTTGCTTTATTTTTTTTTTAAATTTTACATTGTTGCTAGGGTAACAATTATGGTCATTTTATCATCATAAATATGATTGATCTTTCTTTCATAATTATGCCTAGAACAGAGACTATAGATACTTAAACAGTAAGACTGTCGACTCAATGGTGAAAAAATTTTGATTCCTGTTGACACTAGCGCGGTGGGGGACCTACCTTTCAATTGAGTGGGCGTGGCTTAATTTCCCGCTTTTTGCCTACAATTAGTTTGATTTTTATACTTAGTATAGTTATAATTCTAACTAGTAGCGCTTCGTGCAACCTTTATTGTCTTTGATGGCTGGACATTATGTTGAGCCATCAATGATGACAAATGATGGAACAGTTCCCAGATGTAGCATTGCATTTTGCTTGATACATTTCCTAGGTGTTTCTCGCACAATTATATTGTGTCAACTATTCATGTTTTGCTAAACTCCGTAGTATCAAATGATATATGTTTTGCTTGCCATGCATGATGGCGGTAAGAGAGCACCGCTCATCTCTGGTAAATACTTCACATTATATTCTTCGGAATTAATTGAAGGTCAGAGTGAGTTCAGGCTCTGTCAGCGCTCTGATGAGTTAGAGGTAATGAAAAAGAGTGGGACATGACATTATGTTGAGCCATCAATGATGACGAATGTCGAATGATAAAACAGTTCCCAGTTGTAACATTGGATTTTGCTTGTTAAATTTCCTCGGTGTCTCTCGCACAATTATATTGTGTCATATCAAAATCTTCAATGAGTCTGTAAACTCAAATCAAAATCTTAAATTATTTTGTAAACTCATCTGTCATCTTTACGTAAGTTATAACCGTACAAATTACGGTACCATAAAGTATTTCCTAGTTTAAATAGATATTAAAAAGTTTATAAACAGCCAATTGTAACTCTCAAAGAACGGAAAGTAAGAACAAAGAACGTAAATGAAATATTACATAAATAAGCAAATAAAATCGCTACCTTAAGGTTCCAATCATAATCTACTAGTTTGTAATTGGAGTCTTCCATAACATTCAATAAAACTATAAATATCTCACTAAATTTTATAAATAGTTCATATAATAACAAATTGTACCTTCTAAAAATAAAACAAAGCACGGGAATTTGATAATTCTTCTTGTTTTTCCGTTACAAATTCGACGCGTATCACCGAGGAGCCATTTGCTCCACAAAGATTTTTTACTATACGAAGAGTTCAGTACTATACAAATACAACTTAACCAGAGACTATAATTTTTATAGTATTATTATATATTTTAATACTACCATAAATATGATATATTTTAAAGTATTTTTATATATTTATTTAACATTTCAGAAGCCTCTAGAGGCTAGTAATACAACAAAAATGTTTAACAAAGTAGTTATTTATGCACCAATGGAGAAGAAAATGCAATTATTTCCCTGAGCAGTTGGTTGGTTCCTCAGGCGTAAGCCGAGGGAAACAAAGTATTTAACTCCCGAGGCAAAGACGAGGATGGTTGCTAGGTGGAAAATTGCTCCCGAGGTGCATACAAGATTTTATCTACAAACCTTGATTTTAATTTAATACGTTTTGTTGTATTTTATTCTAACTTTTTGGATGACCCCCTTATAAATGTAGGGGGTGCTGCCCCCAAAACATAAAATAAATATTGCTCCAAACTACTTCTTTTGACCTGAAACGAAATTCTAGCCAATATTTTTTTTTTGTCGGCTCCCCCTTATAATTTTGGGATCTGCCCCCCCCCCCCCCCCAAAAAAAAAAAAAAACCAACTAACCATTCCCAGAAGGGGCGATGTTTTTGCTGAAAACTACTTTATCATGAGGGGCGGAATTTTTCAGGGGGGAGGGGGCATGCTTTTTGAGATTTCGTTTACATTTCGTTGTAGTTACGTATTTGGCTTCTCTTCGGGAGTAAAGTGTATATTAAATTCGCCTTGAGGGTTGACGTTCATGCTGGATAGTGAAATACCATTATCTGCTTAGTAAAATTAATAAAAAATCGGATTAGTTTTTTCTTTTCGTAAGCAGAAAAGTTTTGAAAGTAATGATAGGAAACTTTTGGAACGAAATTTTTTTATCTGTGTTGCAGATTTGTATATCTTTAATAAGATAAAAACTATATTGACAACACTGCTTTAAAAGGCGCGAAAAATACTGGCGGGAAATGGTTTCTACCCCCCACTTCCGCGACGTTTGTTTATCCCGTGTAATCTCGGTCGTGTTTTGTGTCGTGTTTTTTCTTTATTATTTATGTTAATATGTGTTTCTCGTGTTTTAGTATGTGTTTTTTGTAAGATTATGTGTTAGTTTTATTGTAGTTAAGTGATTATTGTAATAATATTGATGAAAAATGGAGAATTATTCTGTCGATAGTTGGAACGAGTGTGATGACTCGGGCTTTTCGAGCCCTGGGTTGTGTGAGAATTCCTCTAAATTTTGTGAACCAGGATCTGGTCGTCGTGGACGTCCCAAAGCAGCAATGATCTCCAATTTAATGAAAGAAGGACTTGAAAGTCAAAGTGGAATAAGGTGTGAGATATGCAATCGCGTATTTCCTCGAGACAAATCGCTGCAAGCCCACCTACGCGTCCATACTGGTATTTTTATTAAATTTTACCTGCTTTTTTACTCTATTAGATCTTATATTAGACGTTTAAAAGAGTCTATGTAAATTGAATTTATTCAATATTTAACTAACTTAATGTGTAAATATGCTGTGATAACCAAGGTCGTCTAGGTTAACTTCAGCATAATTTATATAGAAACATTTACTATGTACACACAGCATACTAAATGCGCAGATCGTATTAAACGTTGTACGTACACACACATTTCCAAATCTGCTGATCGTTTTAAGTACAATATCTAAATATGGCAGAGGGAATCCAATTGGCTACGTTAGAACTAGGGGAGATGGAATCTAGATCAATCCCCCGATACGCTGTGTGTACTTTCAGAGTCAATTTTATTTAACAGATAACCTTCTCATTGATCTATTATTTCAATTAAATATTATCGTTTTTCATCAAAATAACTTTTGTATTTTTTTTTTAGTGTAACTTGATTGTTATGCATAGAAATCTCAATTTGATTAAATATATTTTTTGTGTGAAACTTCCTTATAACCACGAGTGAACCTTTACCATAAAATATACATTGTTTTGGCTGGGTCAGTTTTCACGTAATCTCACTTTATCGTCTAAACAAATACGGTGCAAGAACCATATTGTATCCAATGTGTATAGTATAAGTTTGAGGTATAAAAGGACACCAAAATAAAAAGTATATCCTATGCAGAAGTTTAGATGCAGCCATATTTGTAGTCCAAGAAATGTTGGAAAATTTATAACCCTCCTGCAAACTTGTCTGCAAAATTCCAATTTGCTGCTTACAGTCTATCGTTTAGTTTAAAAATCCCCAAGGTCATAAGTATTTTGGGGATTGACCAATCACAGAAGCCGCTGCCAACCTCTTACATTAAAAGAGAAAAAAATCCGTATCATAACAACCGCTGCAGGGTAAAAACCTTCTTCCTGGAAATCATTCACTTTGTGTGTGGTTCTTTTGATTACATCGTTTTGAAAACTACTTAAAAATTAATCTTAAAATGATATTTTAAAATAAAACTACATAAAAGAAATGTAAAAAGACATCACCAAGAAAAAACGGGTGAAATAACCTGATTTGTTTACATATATTTTTCCTGCTCTCTTTTTGCTGGGATTTTTTTCTAAGAACAGTGGTGCCTAAACTGACCTGTCCAAGATTTTTAAAACTAAACGATAGAACTGTAGTAGCTAATCTTAGAATATACACTATACATAGAAAGAGCAGACACTGATAAACACGAAAAGTCGGGCTTTACTGGTGCACACTAAGTAAAATGCTGCCACCCTAACAATAAGTATTAGGGATTTTCTTTTAAAAAAAGTCTTGGCAATCTACTTCCGCCGGATGCTGAAATTATTATGTTCTATTATTGAATTAATGATTGATTATCATAAAATACTAATATAATTTCGGTGCATACATATTAAAGCATTTTAAAAAATTTAGTTTAACGTATTTATTTAAACGTTAACTAATTAGATTCTTGTATTCTGCTAATCCGCTTTTGCCAATCTAAGCGGTTTAAGTACTCAGCAGGTGTTTTAAGTTATAATATTTGTTATTTACGATCTTTCTTCGATATAGATATTTTATACCTAATATTAAAATAATGTTTGTGTCAGGTTGGCAGCAATTACTTAATGCACCATCAACCGGCTTTCGTGTTATCAGTGAATTACATTGTGTTTACGGTCCTGTGGCTCCTTCTATATATAGTAATTATTCTAAGAGCATAATATACTATTGCTTCCTATCTATTAACATGACAGACAAAAGTTTTTATCTTTAGAATTATAGTAAATGTATAATTGGTGTTTAGGAGAGAGACCGTACAGCTGTGACTACCCAGGGTGCGTGAGGAAGTTCAAACAGAGCGGCCAACTCAAGACTCATCAGCGTCTACATACTGGCGAGAGGCCTTTCCAGTGCAGTGCTGACGGTAACATCTTCATTAACTTTTTTATATATTTTAAATATAGACCAAGAGCCAGGGCTGTTTGTTTAATAAAACAGTTAAAGGCTGGAACGGCCTCCAATTTTTTCTTTTCCCGTAAATACCTTCCTGAAACAGATTCGGCAATTCTGCCGACTCGTATCGATATGGGTTCCCAAGGCAGAACGCACCTTTAGATGTCAAAGGTTCTGCCTGGGACACCCATGCCGATACGAGTCGCAGTCTTGCAGATCCTTGGTTCAGGAAAGGTATTTTTCGAAAATTGAGGCTGGTTCCAAGTCATACCACTTTTATTAAAAAAAACACCTCTGGGCTCTTGGTCTAATACAAGTAAAAGTTTTTACTATAAAGTAATATCCCAACAAAATCACATGCGTGTAAAAAAGTAAGCCTAGTAAAGCGTAAAAAGTTATGAGATCATCGGATACGCCAAGTCGAAAGTCCCTAATTATGCTTATAAATGTATGAGGTCTTGGTAGCTTCACTTTGTAACTTGACCTGTACTTAAAGATAATGCAAAAAAATTGTGCAAATACTCTATTGGCCATAGCTTAATTTTATAGTTTATTTTCATCTAGAATTAAAGTCATTGTTTTTAATTGATGAAAATGTGTGGATTCCATAAACTTAAAAGTGAGACTAAGGATAAATTACTTAAATAAATCAATAAATGTAATTTCTTTGAGTAAAGATTAAAAATGAAGTACAGGTAATTCAATTTCAATTATAGTAATTTTTCCATGGACATACGGTAGTAGGGGTATTCAAAAAATCACAACTATGCCATGTGGTCCGCGGACCACACTTTGCGTTACTCTGTTGTATGTCATCTAATGATGTAATACTTGTTTCAGGTGTAAGAACAGGTTTACTCATGCTAACAGGCACTGTACTCTGCACCCATCAGCAGCTCTCGTCAGATGTGACAATATCACTCCGTATAACCCTGATACAGCCCCTTCTCAAGAGATCAAACACTGGCTTCTCAGGTACGTACCTGCGGTTATATTGGTTTAACCCTGATAAACCTCATAGATTGGTTTGACCTATAGATTGTGTTAACTATTGAGATAATTAGAGGATCTCGGAAACCCTTCGTGTACCAACCTTTCGGGGCTAAAAATGATAACGTGGCCAAAATTTGCATATATGAAAAGAATTTAAAATAAATATTTAACATCCAATAATAAATTTTGAAATACAAATTTTGATATATAATAGAAGAAACTAATTTTAATTACATACATCTTCAATTTAAATCTTTTGAAACTGAAGGCAACAACATGGTTATCAGAGGTGCGAAAACTAAAATAAATTTAAATAGACAGTTCGAGAAAAGGATATAAAATCAATATCTTTACATCTATATGCTTAAATATAGTGTGTAAGAGAAAGAAGGGGTATACTGTAGTATATTATGTGAAATAAATTTACATATAAATAAATATTAATTTATTCATATTTATAATATAAATATTAATTAATCATTTAAAATAATAAATAAAATTTTTTTAATTTATAATATTTGTTTTAAGTATATTGAGTGAGGAAACGGAATCCCTTCCAAAACCAAGAGAAAAGTGTCAAAAAAAAAAACGCTGAAAGAACTTGATCGACGCAAGACATCAATGAAAATCGAAAGACCCATACTCGGACAATCCTAACCCACTCAATAACGACTCTTCTGTATCAAGTCCTTGGTCGGGAATATTCTGCGCGGATCGATTCCGGTATGGGAATAACTGAGCGTGGCAGAAATTTAATGGAAAACCCAACACTTTAACGCCACTATTCTCCGAGGAGAACCGGAATAGGTCGCCTCCGGGAATTGGAGATAGAAGACAACCTTGTAAAATCATCATGAGACGTCCGAAATATCAACCAACAGATCAACATTTTTGTTTTTAATTCCGTTAAATAATCACATTCTTTTTCAACAGTAACCGATCAGGTAAGTTGTTCCCAGTCACTTTTTTTATTTTTTTTTTTTTTTTTTTTGTTTTTTTTTTTTTTTTTTTTTTTTTCTTTTTTTTTTTTTTTTTTTTTTTTTTTTTTTTTTTTTTTTTTTTTTTTGCAAAATTATAAACATTAGTGCAAAAAATTAATAATTGGTTTAAAACTAGTCTAATCTGTACTAATTTTATTTTTTTTTTCCACTTTCTTTTTTCTTTTTTTTTTCCCTTTTTTTCTTTTAAATGCTCAATTTTTTACTCATT
>JACMZG010000054.1:35518-79783 GCA_018340805.1 Microvelia longipes
TGTTGAATTTTGAAACATCAAAAAAGACCTGAACACTTCTACTATTAATATAATCAACAAACACAACGTAATTATATACTAGAGAGGCCTCTATCAGTTTGAATTTTGAAACATCATAGAGATATTATTATAGAGGGGCCCTATTCGTTGAATTTTGAACATCAAAAAAGTAACCTGAAACAACCTTCTACTATTAATATAATCAAACAAACACATAGATATATACTAGAGGGCCCATTGGTTGAATTTTGAAACATCAAAAAGTAACCTGAACACCTTCTACTATTAATATAATCAAACAAACACATAGAGATATTATTACTAGAGGGGCCCTATTGGTTGAATTTTGAAACATCAAAAAAGTAACCTGAACACCTTCTACTATTAATATAATCAAACAAACACATAGAGATATTATACTAGAGAGGCTCTATTGGTTGAAAGTTGAAAACATCAAAAAAGTAACCTGAACACCTTCTCTGTAATAATAATCAACACAAAACACTAGGATATTATTACTAGAGAGCTCTATTGGTTGAATTTTGAAACATCAAAAAAGTAACCTGAACACCTTTGAGTATTAATTGATGAAATAAACATTAATAATAAAGTAACTTATATAACACAACAATTATAATTGGAAACAAAACCTAATCATTGCGGGAAAAACTGACAACGATTGATTTGTTATAACCTTAACTTACTCTTAAATGAGTTTTCAATGAGGTTACACAGAGCCCCAAAAAAGATGTTTCAGGCTCTCAATGTATTAAGATAGGCTATGCCCCTCTAGTATATATCTCTACGCTCTTTTGTATGAGTTTGATGATATTATACACGAAGCTTTAGAAAATAACCAATAAGCTGTATTTTATTTATTGATCGAATCAGCTACCGTCGATCCTTGCTGTTGGATATGAATATCCCTGGACCGGTTTCGGCATAACACCATCATCAACACAACCTTTATAATTTTATTTATTGATTTTTGTAAGGATTTTGATACTCTTGATTTGGATATTTTAATTTAGCTTTTGACAGATGTAGGCATTGAGGGTAGGTTCTTGGATTGGTTTATTTCTTCTGCACTATTTTCCTACACTGTTAACTGATTTTAGCCATGTGTTATACTTGTATTGTACTACCCTGCTCTAGGTTACTCTAGTGTATTGAGCGGAACAAACTTATTATAACATTATTGCATATTTAGATTTATGTATATCTAAAATTAAATAATACAATTATTTATTTGTATTATTTAATACAATTTAATAATACAATTAAATATTGTATTATTATTTATTATGATTTATAATCATCTTATCGAATGTAAATACGATATTATTATTTCATTTAATCTTTTTTTTGACACAATATAATGTGCGAGAGACACCTAGGAATGTAACGAGCAAAATGCAATGCTACACTGCTGGAACTGTTCATCATTCAACATTCGTCATCATTGATGGCTCGACATAACGTCATGTCCCACTCTGTTTTGTTACGTCTAACTCATCATAGCCAAGAGCCAGACGCAAAAAACGTGACCGTCTAGCCCAAAAGGTGTAACCCACTAGACTAATTCTGGCTCCCTGATATGAATCAGGTGGTCTGCCGTTTCAGATAAGGGAATTTTAACCCCGGGGCCCCTTTAAAATCCAAAAAATGACCCCAAATTCTGTTTTCGCCCAATAACGGTGTTCCTATTGATTTTATCCAAAAATTTAAAGGGTTGTTTAAAGTTTATTAAATTTGTGATAATCCATTTTTTAACCATAAAAATCGGTCCAGTAAAACCGGAGATACAAATGTTGAAAGATTACAGAAAAACATCTAAAAAGCATACACTTTTGTCCAAAATGCACAAAAACCTTAAAATGTCATGTTTTTCCATATAAACATGTTTAAGAATTAGGCAGACTTAAAAAACATGCATATTTTAACTGCAGGTAATATAGAGTTGTTCTAGAGAAAGAAGTCAGCACAGCTCTAATATGTGATGACTTAATGACCGACGTATTATGCTGAAAAATGTGTATTTTTCTAAAATTCAAGTTTTTACCTATTTAGTTTTGGGGCTAGACGGTCACGTTATTTGTGTCTGGCTCTTGGACTATTATGGTGCTGACAGAACCTGAACTTGGTAGTATCAAATTATGTTTTTTTTTCTTTAGGTATGAAGAAGTTTATTGGAGTGAATGTGATGATGCTAATAAATCTCAGGTATCAGAGTGGTCGACTCCTCAACCAAAAACACAAACTTGGTCCACTCCTCAGCCAAACTCTCCTACCAAGTGGTCAACTCCGCACCAAAATCAATACTCTACGCCGAAATGGTCACCAAATCAATACTCACCGACGCCTAAATGGTCCTCGCCCAATCAACAGTATTCACCGAAATGGTCCACAGTCGATAAACCGCTTTGGTCACCAACTAGAAGATGTGAAAGACCATTATGGGCAAGTCCTACTCGAAGACAGTGGTCAAGCCCATCCAAACAATGGGTTAGTCCTACGAGAAATTTATGGTCTAGCCCATCGGATCCTAAATGGTCTCCTCAGCAGTCAAAACTAGCGTGGTCTACCCCCATACAACCAACTTCAAGGCCGTCAGTAAAAAGTCTTTTCACTGACAGTCCATCTCCCTTACTGACTCTATCACCTAGGAAACGAGAATTACCCAAGAAAAGGTAAATAATAATTTTATTTCTAAGACCTCCTTTGTGGTTTCTCCAAGTTATCCATCTGTATGTTTATGAGGGCCTACTTTTATCTAGATTTAGCATCATATATATTCCATGTATTTAAACCCAACTTAAATCTAAAGATTAGGGCTTAAGCCATTAAAGAACAAATTTTAAGTTTAATACAAGAAAAGAAACATAATGGGTATCTACTCATAAAACTTTGTTTACTTATAAATTACGCAAAGCGCTTGCGACACTTAACAAGAGGCAAGCCAGTGCCTGACAAACAAATAAGAAAACACAGAATTAAAAAAATAACGATAAAAATAAAGAATAAAATTAGAATAATTAAAAAATAGATTTACCATTGATGCACAAATTAAAGAAGATAGGGGCTACAGTGTATCGTTAAGTTTAAAAATCCCCAAGGTCATAAGCATTTTGGGGATCGACCAATCAGAGAAGCCGCTGCCAACCCCTCTCTTGAAAGAGAAAAAAAATTCCCTACTCCCATAACCCCTGTAGGGAAATAACCTCCTTCCCGGCATTCGTTCACTTCATTTGTGGTTCTTTTTGTGTTTACATCGTTTTGTGAGTTTTTGTGTTGTGTGTGTTCTGTGAATTGTGTTTGTGTTGGACTGTTAACATTATTATTGCACTCAAATATTCTTTTTTATAACTTAAGTAAATAAAAGCATAACTGAAACTTTTATTTCAAGGCTGCCTTTTATGCAGCAATTTTTAAGAGCTGTCAAAACTAGTAAACATACAATTCTTTTTTAATGTAAAAACATATGAGTACACTTATTATTTCCATTCACAATTCATTTTTTTCACATTTGCATACTTCCTAAATAATAAAACTACACAAAAGAATTGTAGAAACATCGCCAAGAAAACACGGGTAACATAACCTGATTTGTTTACAAAGTTTTTTCCCCGCTGCCTTTTTGTAGGGATTTTTTTTTTTAGAATCAGTGGTGCCTAAACTGAGCTGTCAAGATTTTTAAAGTCGTCGATACACTGTAATTTAAAACATTTGTTTTAAATTAGCCCCTCACTGTTGCGTCCAGTTCAGCACGGCCTGTAGGGGAGACACTGGTAGCAACCCTGAAGTTAATGTACATTTGGGTGAAAGAAAATAGTCTCTCCACAAAAATATTTTATTGGCAAAGCGCTTTCAACCCTAGCATGAGGCCATCATCAGTGCCTTATAGTAAAGATGAAATTAATGAACCATGACACAAATAACATTAAAAAACCACAAATAACTACTTGTTCCTCTTAGATAGTAAAAGCTTGGTGAGCCGTGTAAGACTGTCTTTCACAGCTCACCAAGCTTTTACCATCTAAGAGGAAGAAGTAGTTATTTGTGGTTTTTTTTAATATTATTTGTGTCATGGTTTATTATTTTCATCTTTACTATAAGGCACTGATGATGGCCTCATGCTAGGGTTGAAAGCCTTTGCTAATAAAATATTTTTGTGGAGAGACTCTTTTCTTTCACCCGTAATGAACGACTCCACTGGTGCTTAATTTCATCTTAGTGTACATAAACCCATTCCCATAACCTTGACCTGTAAGCCTAAGGTTCACAGACCTGTAGGAGACGTCTTCCAAAACTGAATAGAGTATTCCTAGTTACTTACATTATTCTACAGCTTTAAATATTATGTACTTTGCATGGGGGTCCTGATGGTGCCATGAGTAGCATGTGGGCCTGCCACCCATAAAGTCAGAGTTCAATCCTGGTCAGGGCCTCTAGGATTGCTATGCAAGAAATGGAAATCCTTTCATTCGCCCTCCTTTGGCCCAAGTCCCGAGCCTGTGTCATATCAGATACTCAGGTATCAGATACCTAACCTTAAATGAACCTGGGATTAGGCAAAATTTAGGACCTTCAATACCAGGACAACATCAGTCTGGGCAGGGGGGCTCATTTTGTTTCTATTTAAAGCTATAGAAACCTAAAGTAAAGCCACCGCTCTTCTATGGGTAAGAGGCAAAATACCTGCACTTAGGGATGTAACAGAACTGGAAAATGTGGATAAACAAGCCACTCCTACAAACTAGCTGTATGAAAAATTAATAATTAAATTTGTGATAAAACTTCACTTGCTGCCCAGACGTGAGACTGGTCAGATGTCACGGTATTGTCTATTTTTCAGTCACCCCACTGCATTAGGTAAAGTTGACCATATTTGTATTTTTTTATTAATATTGTATTTAATTTTTATTAATATTGTGTTTAATTATATTCATTTATAAGTATTTTCAATTAATACAAAAATATTTTTATTAGTAAAAACAAAAAGATATAAACCAAAATGTATAGACATACATATTACTAATAAAAATATTTTTGTATTAATTGAAAATATTTATAAATGAATATAATTAAACACAATATTAATAAAAATTAAATACAATATTAATAAAAAAATACAAATATGGTCAACTTTACCTAATGCAGTGGGGTGACTGAAAAATAGACAATACCGTGACATCTGACCAGTCTCACGTCTGGGCAGCAAGTGAAGTCTTATCACAAATTTAATTATTAATTTTTCATAAAGCTAGTTTGAAGGAGGGGCGGCTGAACTTCGGTATACGGTGCACCCTGTTATCAATACTATATATCGATATATTTTTAGTTTAGAGATATGACGTAGGAATAATCGATATATGCCTTTTCTTTTACGTTTATGAACATATTTTATTATTTTTTTAAAATGTTTTTTTGTTGTTTGTGTTTTTATTTATTTGTTGTAAAATGGTTTATAACTATTTTCATATTATTTTTATGTTTTTATAATGTTTTAACTATGTTTTCATAAGAATAATCGATGATACACCACATCCAATTTTATGCTACGTATTTTTGTGTTTGTTATTTTCAGGTTTTTTTATTATATTTTTGTTGTTTATGTTTTCATTTATTTGTTGTATGGTTTTTTAATGTTTTAATTATAATTAATCATTAACGACGCTGCTTATCTTTTAAGTCCTCAGTTCTCGTTTACGTGTCGCGTAACTAAAAATATATCGATATATAGTATTGATAATAGGGTGCACCGTATACCCAAGATTTACCGGAGGGGCTTGTTTATCCCCATTCTCCAGTTCTGTTACAGGGAGTTAATGAAGAGGGCCAAACAACGGATCCTATTTGCTAGGTGATCTATCACCTCTAATTACTATCACTCTGTACATCACATTGTGCTTATCTTTATTATTTTTTTTTAATATTATATTTTTTGTTAGGTGGTTAAGGATAGCACGGCGAGAAGAAGAATCCACAGCTAATTTACGCAGACCAACAGTTCTCAGATATTTAGCGACATCGCTAGCTGTAGACCCTCCTCAAACTTCCGACTACTTGCAAAAATCGACGCAAAAGAATCTCGACTATGAAATCTCAACAAATTTAGAACAGCAATATGACAACGGCGATAGTGTTTATGAAAGTCAATGCAGTTACGTATGTCGACAAATGGAATGTACCGATGTTCCGTGCGGATGTCTCGCTGAATCGTCTCCGCTGCTTAGCAGATTATTGACAAATCCACAAAGTATTTATTGCGAAGAAGATCAAATGCCTCTGGCTACTCCACTACCTCATGATTAAACTCTGTGGTATCTGAATACCATGTACTATATCCTTAGAATAATACTTTATATAGAAGGAGCACTACTGATAACACGAAAGCCGGTTGACTGGTGCAACTAAGTAATGCTGCCACCCTAACAATATACAATTTTCTAAAAAAAGTTGGCAATACTTCCGGTTGCTGAATTATTATGTTCTATTATGAATTAATGATTGATTATTCATAAAATACTGATATACATATCGGTGCATTACAATATTTAAAGCATTTTAAATTGTAGTTTAACGTATTTATTAAAATTATATATAATAAGTAGTCCTCGTCAACTAAATGTAGATTCTTGTATTCCGCCACCCTTTTGCCATCTAAGACCAGTTTTATTAAATACTCAGTAGGTATTTCAAGTTATTATATTTGTTCTTTACGATCTTTCTTCATTAATAGATATTTATGACAAATATTTAAAATAATGTTTTGTTGTCAGGTTGGCAGCATTACTTAGTTGCACCAGTCAACCGCCTTTCGTGTTATCAGTGGAATTACATTGTGTTTACGGTCCTGTGCTCCTTCTATATATAGTATTATTCTAAGACTATATCGATACAAATCCTTGTGAAGTTATTGATACTGCTTTTAAATTTAATGCTAACAAGTAAGAGATGAGAACCAAATGTTCAATAATCCAGCTGCTATATTCCTTGGAAGCTTTTTACTAACTTCCTAGGGGTGTTGCTTTACACAGCTGTGTTCCCGAGCCAATGATCAGGTAATGAACGCACTATAGATTCATAGACCATAACTGGCTAATCATTTAAATCATTTCACACCAACCAGGGTTCAATCGATAGCTCACATTGTAACTAATAGTCTCACTTCTGACTTTAACTACAGACTCATCTAAAACTCTAATATGACTTCGTTAACTTAAACTTTTATCTCAGGCTTGATCAAGGGGACTTTAGTTCTATAAAAAGTTCTGAATGATTTATTCAATTAATATATTTCGCCTATCATTGTAGACATCTTCAAAATCTATATCTACAAGCTACATTAATAAACTATTAAAATAAATAAACAAACACAATACCTTTATGGAAAGACTAGAAAAATCACAGCTTAAAAATAAAAATGATATGAAAACAAAGAAGAATTATTTGAAGATTAAGAAGATAATTTGTTTTCATATAATTTTTATTTTTAAGCTGTGATTTTTCTAGTCTTTCCATTAATGTATTGTGTTTGTTTATTTATTTTAATAGTTTATTAATGTAGTTTGTAGATATAGATACTGAAGATGCCTACAATGATAGGTGAAATATATTAATTGAATAAATCATTAAACGCTTTATAATAATAATAATAATAATGGTTCTCGCTGTTACAATCCAGTACGATTGTCTAGCGACGTCAAATATATAAGACTAAAATATCTAAATCCTATCCTCCAGGAACTCGTCTATTGAGTAATAGGCTTTTTGAGTCAATAGCTTCTTAATATGTAGCTTGAACGAGTCTTCTGGTAGCGCAGAGTAGGAAGCTGGAAGATTATTAAAGCATTTCCTCGCCAGATAATGGGGTGATTTGTTTGTTAAGGTGAGCCTGTGTTGAGGTAAGTTGAGTCTATTGCAGTTCCTGGTGTTGTAAAACCAACTAAATTAAACTAATTAAATAGAACTAAAGTCCCTTTGATCAAGCCTGAGATGGAGTTCTATCAACTTTCCAGTGCTACAAAGAACAAACTATTAAACTTTTATTTAAATTTTAACATTTTTAATCTACTTTTATTGACACTGCACGCTGCATGAATCTTCTCTAAATTACTTGTGTAAATTTTTAAAAATTATTGAGAGTTTGAATTGTGTTCAAATTTGGTACAAATATATACCTTTCTGCAAAAAATAAGTACACTAAGTTTCGTTTCAATCTAAAATTATATCCATGATTTTTGTTGGATCATAAAAGTTAAGTTCAATTAAGCATAGTGCTGTATGGGTGACCGCTGAGAATGAAACGGACGTATTTACTATCTGAGGACAAGTGAAGCGTGTCAGAAGACATGTTGAAGTATTAATTTGACGTATTGTATATTCTGAGGTCGAACGAAGCAAATTTGAAGTAGGGAGGATGAGCGTATTTAAAAAAATCGGCATCAAGCGTGGTCGGTAGCTGGATAGGTGACTGCTGGGATTAAAACTTATCTGCCATGTGAGAACGATAATTGATTTGGTGAGGACAATCGTAGCCACTCCAAGAAAGTAGAGAAAATCCAATTGAATTGTTTTGATCAGAAATAATTTATTACAAACAAAATCCTTTATAACAATTATTAAAACTCTCTATAATTTAATTTTATAATAAATAATTAATTAATTTAATTATTAATAATTAATAAAAAAAAATTGTAAAGAGTTATGAGATTTTGGTCATGATAAATAAAACATCAAGCTTTTGACGGTATGATTAGGTCTTCATCAGAAAGTGTTTAATAACAAACTAATTCTGTTAATAGAAAGAAACAGATAAGGTATCTAAACTTAGCTAGCTGTGTATTCGCGGTTCAAAGAGATAGTTGTAAGGTTGGCAATTATGGCGTGAAAACGAAAGGGTGATCAAAAATTTTTTTATTATAGGATTAGCATGGGAGCCGATAAAAATTCTTCTTTTATTTATTTATTGTTAGTCAATTTGTGATAAATGTGATGAAAATTATTAGAACGACCATCGGTGCTAAAAAAAATTGCAAATATTTCATAGCTAAATATTTCGATAATTCCAGGATCACTACTGACTTTGATTCGTCCAATTTAACCCAGAAATAATAAAACCTAAACGGATAATTTAAACAAATATTTTACAAAAAGTGAATTTATTGAGTTATTAATTATTTTAGTGCGTAAATAAAATTGATAAATAAATTAAAACACCATTATGGTGAAAATCGACTTCTTATCAGTTAATTTAAATACCTGTTACAACTAATTTAAACAATTTAATGCAATAAAAAGGTTATTTTGTGCGTTTGTGCAAACTAAAATTATTTAAAAGTAACATCAATTAACAATAAATAAAATAAAACACTATATTATGATCTTCATCTTCTTATCACTCAATTTAAATACTCGTGACAACCCATTAAACCCTATTTTTCAACGAAATAGTGATTCTACTGAGTTCATACGCTCTAAAATTAGTTAAATTAAAGCTCTTTGATAAAAAATTTAAAGAAATAATCGTCACAAATAAGAAAAACCAGAAAATCCCCATAAGGACTTTAACAACGATCACCCTTTCGTTATCAATTTCTTATCAGTGACGGTGGCGCTGCTACGGACTTTGAATCGCGAATACTATCAAAGAATGAACTACAAACTAGACAAAGACCTAGCCCCAGGGCTTATCATTAAGGTTGTAACTATAGAAATATTTACAATTTTGACTGGTAATGAAAGGAAACAAGAATAAAATATTAAAATTTAACTAAACTAAAAATAAAATAAAACTAATTAACTAACATGGCTCGATAATAAGTTTCTATAAATATTACTTAGGTTATTGGTGTCAGTTTTCTTATTGCAAGCTAAAGGTTGCAATGTTATGTGCACCATTTCTTTAAAAATGTTTTATTTAGCATGACCAAAACCTCATAACTCTTTACTATTTTTTTTATTATGGTCAATAATTGCTGTTTGTTATTGTTAATTAATAAATATTTAGTTGTATAATAAATAAATATTTTCTAGTCTACTAATAAAATTGTATTAATTTTGTAAATAATTTTAACAAAATAAATTTTAACGTCATGAAAATGCAGCGTTTTTTTTTACAAAACATCTTTTTGTTATAACATGAATAATAACTTTTTGTTTTTAATAGTTTTTTATGTACTATGGGCATAAAGAATGTCATTATATCTTAAAGCAATAAAATGCTGAGAGAACCAAATCATTTAACTTTTGAGGTATTTATGTATTTAACTTCCGAAACAAAGGCGAGAGAAGTATTATTGCTTGGTAATAATGACATTTTACTCTTTATGTGCATATGTGTATATTTTTTCTCCAGATGTAATTAACTATTTTTCATACATTTTTGTTGTATTTTTGTTGTATTATTGTGCTTTGAAGCCTTTATTTAGCGTGAAACAAATTTTAAGGCAATACAAGTATTCATAGCTGGCTTTTAATCACTATCAAAGAGACTAATACTTAGAGGGAGGATACAACAGCTCTTATTCCATTGGTACATTGGTGACGTAATTTTTTTATTTTTCATAATAATTACAATCCAACGTAAATATTAGATTATTTTTCCACTACTTTGTCTTAAATTAAGTAAATTAAATTTAAAATAAGTTTTATTTAAGTAATTTATCCTTAGTCTCACTTTTAAGTTTATAGAATTCACACATTTTCATAAATTAAATACAATGACTTTAATGCTATAAGTTAATAAGCTATAAAATTAAGCTATGGCCATTTCACCCAACACTGTGGGCATCATCAGGCTAATAAACTAAACACTACATTTACAACTAAAAATCACATATACATAAGACTAGAATTAAATAAATAAATAATCACAGAATTTGCTAAAACTTAACTTGTCAACAAATAAAATAATTTATTTAAATAAATAAATTTAAAAATGTATTTATGTAATAAATAATAAATAAATAAATTTGTTTATTCTAGTCTTATGTATATGTGATTTATTTGTTTTCTGTGATTTTTAGTTGTTAATGTAGTGTTTAGTTTATTAGCCTGATGATGCCCACAGTGTTGAGAGAAATGGCCATAGCTTAACTTATAGAATTTAAGTAATTGTTTTTAATGAATAAAAAAAGTTTTAATTATTATTTATTGCATATACTCTTTAATTGTCTGTGTTGAATAAAGTGGTTTAATGTAGCATCACTGAAAAATGTCCGCCGTTTGTTGAGTGCATGCTACAATAGGAGTTGTAGAGGGGTGGGGGAGTATCTAGTCTCTCTCTAGGGAGACTATAGTAGGGGTAAGTACAGTTATGGCACCTAGTGGAAGCTGTCTCACTTCCAGACCCCTTATCACTGTGCTATTCTGCCCATGTACTACCTCTAAGTATTAGTCTCTTTGACTACACTATGAGATTAAGATTTAATATTTCATACATTAGTTTAAGCTAAAAGCAAAAACTAACAAAGGAAAATATGTCACATTAGCTAATTTACAGGAGATTTACATTTTAAACTCTACAATTTCCTTTATGCTGTAGAAGACATTGTTTGTTAATAAAGCTTATATTTCTTATCTGGCAGATTTCTTATTTTCTCCGGTAATTTGTTAAAGAACTGAATACAGATCAAAGTTGAAGAGTCTTCAAATTGTTTTTCTATTTGATCTTTAAAGTTCTCTAAGCTTTAGCTCAAAACTTATAATTTATTTTTTTTTTTACTGTAGAAGCTCTATATATTTAAAAATAATCTTCACAAATAATATGTTTTTGTAAAAAATTAATTTGTAATTAATCTTGCTCCATCACTTTCATTTTTTGTAAATCTTTCATCACATCTTATTTTACTGTTTTAATGTTTGTTTTCTTTTGTCTTATTAATTATAAATTTTATTGTCTATATCAAATTGTAATATAATAAAAATTTAATATATTTTTATTATTATATTTTTTTTATGGCCCTACATTTATGATGATCTGACTTAAATTTCAAATCTAAGTTGAAATTTAAAAGAAAGTTATTATTATATGACACAATATAATCGTGCGAGAGACACCTGGGAAATGTAACAAGCAAAAAGCAATGCTACATCTGGGAACTGTTCCATCATTCGACATTCGTCATACTTGATGGCTCAACATAATGTCATGTCCCACTCTGTTTCGTTACATATAACTCATCAGGGCGCCGACAGAGCCTGAACTCACTCTGACCTTCAATTAATTCCGAAGAATATAATGTGAAGTACTTACCAGAGACGAGCGGTGCTGCTGCCATCATGCATGACGAGCAAAACATATATCATTTGATACTACCGAGTTTTGCAAAACATGAATAGTTGACACAATATAATTGTGTGAAAGACGCCTAGGAAATGTAACAAGCAAAATGCAATGCTACATCTGGGATCTGTTCCATCCAAAGATTATGTAGTATACCTAGATAGATCACCTAGCCTTGTTAGTAACTGGATTTGAACAATGGAAAACTCCCCTTGGAACTCTTGGAATCTGATTGGCTCTACCTGTTGACTTATGCTGTAGTAGGAGTAGGTAAAGGTTCATGAATCCCCCACCTCTAATCTTGTTTAGTTGGTTTCTAGCAAGGATGTTGAATAAAGGGGATAAGAATAAGAATGCTTTATTGTTTTTTTTAAAACATACATATAAAATAATTTAAAAAAAAAAAACAACTTAACTTAAATGGTTAACTTAACTGGATGACGCATTAAGGAACATTTCTGACCCCATGGAAGTTTGTATGTGATAGAGAAATAGGAGCAAACTTACCTTCCTTGGGTTATAATTAAAAAATGCGCCAAACGAAGGTTATGTAGCTAAGTTGTTATACAATTCTTGGTTGTCGAGTTTGCTTCTCAACTTTCTTCAGTGCTTTCGTTATTGTTACATTTGGTGCTTGTCAAGTCATTTGTGCTTATATTTTACATTTTGGACTCTAGGTAGCCACTTTGGTGAGAGTAATTGAAGCTTTACCGTTTACTTTTCGTAGAGAGTAAGTTAAATGTGTTAATATTTTGACTTTTTTTAGCCTAGTGAAATGTTTTGCTAGTTTTCAAGATTCAACTTTGGTTGAAATGTTGTTAATTTTAAGCAATATCAACAAAAAACAGTAAAAAAGTATGAACTTTTTTCCATTTGTTTCTAACCTTCGCAAGCAAAACAATGGGAAACCCATTGAGAGGTAAGTTTGCCTCTAAATTTTAAGACCTGCGCTGTTATAAGGACCATAAGCATGCGCAGTTCGTACCAAGCATGTGCAGTTGGTTTTTGACGTGTGTTTCATGTTGAATTCTTATCTATGTTTTGATTTTCTATGGGGTCACTTTGTTGAATGGCAATTCGACTTAGTGCGTCATCCCCTTTATTAAACATCCTTGGGTAATAACCTCCAAATGTTTTTGGAGGTAATTTTTCGATTTGGATCCTTTGTTTCTACTCTAGGTCTGCAAGTTTTACCAACCTAACAGGTTTGCTTTAAATTGTGATTTAACATATTACATGTAAGATATGATATGTTACTACGGATGGAATCACATGGAAGCATTGTACCTGTTTAAATACTGTGATATATGGGTGTAATTGTGTATAGCTGCAAGTCTGGCGGGACTCCATCCCTTAATATCTTTGATATTAGGATCGGCGCCAGAGTCTAAAAGGAGTTTAACGCAGTCAAGATTTCCAGATGCCACAGCTAATAACAGAGGTGTCTGACCGTCTTTAGTCATCATGTTCAAAATTTTTTTATTGTTGGAGCTGCAAACAAATTATAAACAGTTAAAAAGGATCAAGATATTGAATTGGGCACGTATCCATGTTTGGCAAAGGGGCTATTATTGTAATACATGGAGAGACTAATAGAACAGATCTTATCATTCCCTGGGTAGCTTGGTATCATACAAAGAGACTAATACTTAAAGGGAGGATACAACAGCTCTTATCATTCCCTGAGTAGCTTGGCACCATACAAAGAGACTAATACTTAGAGGGAGGATACAACAGCTTTTATCATTCCCCGGGTAGCTTGGTAAACAAAGAGACTAATACTTAGAGGGAGATACAACAGCCTGGGTAGCTTGGTACCATACAAAGAGACTAATACTTAGAGGGAGGATACAACAGCTCTTATCATTCCCTGGGTAGCTTGGTACCATACAAAGAGACTAATACTTAGAGGAGGATAAACAGCTTTTATCATTCCCCGGTAGCTTGGTACATACAAAGAGACTAATACTTAGAGGGAGGAATACAACAGCTCTTATCATTCCCTGGTAGCTGGTACCATACAAGAGACTATACTTAAAGGAGGATACAACGCTTGGTACTACATAATACCAGCTCTTTCATTCCCTGGTAGCTTGGTACCATACAAAAGAGACTAATACTTAGAGGGAGGATACAACAGCTCTTATCATTCCCTGGGTAGCTTGGTACCATACAAAGAGACTAATACTTAGAGGGAGGATACGGGTAGCTTGGTAGCCATACAAAGAGACAATACTTAGAGGGAGGATACAAAAGCTCTATCATTCCTGGGTAGCTTGGTACATACAAAGAGACTATACTTAGAGGGAGGATACAACAGCTCTTATCACTTCCTGGGTAGCTTGGCACCATACAAAGAGACTAATACTTCGAAACTACAGAGACTAATACTTCGAAACGTCGAAAAACGGTGCTAAATTACCAGGTGCCCTAAAATACAGTCGATTAACAACACATGCATGTGTTGACTTTAAGATTTCGGTTTCAATGTTTTTTGGGTTTGAATCCTATAAAACCAGTATGGCCTCGATAAGACTACTCAAAGCTGGTGTTCCCATTTTTCGAATTCTCATAACCGGCGCTAATTTTTTTTTATCGTTTTTTAAGTTTTGCGGACAATACAGCCTTCAATACAATGCAATACCTCCGCGCCTGGTATTTAAGACCTGGCGCGGAGATCCGCAAGTCGGGCGAATTTCCTTTGAAATGCGCGTTTTCTTGCTTATCAATTAAGTTGTTGCTCAATTTTACAATATATATTTAATAAACTGAGCAGTAGCGTCACGATTTCTAATCATTTTTTTCGAATTTTTCAAATACGATGCATAAAAATGAGCATAAACCAACCTTTAAATGATGTTGTGTAGTGTATAATCTATGGGATAAATATATGCACACTATGTTTGAAAAATTCTAAAAATTTAATAACAAATAGAGTATTTGCACAAATTTTTTTTATTGCATTATCTTTACGTACGTCATATAAAAGAACACCCTGTAAAATATCAGAATGAAAAAACTTATACTTTTGATGATGCAGCAAAAAAAAAAAAAAAAAAACATTTAAACATGTTCTTTTGGCGGGGAAGCGGCCTCGACTGCTTGTGTGACGTCAGACGTAAGAATACCGCCGTGTAGTACAATATTCACTAGAGCAACACTCATAAGAGTTTATTCTATACTGTCAACAACATGAGTCAGACAGCTGTAGTCATCGCATTCCTTAGGCATTGTATTACATGGAATTGTTTTGTTTCAATCTTCTTTACATTCTATTGAACTGTAAGCAACTGTTGACCTTACGATATTTCCAACTAAAACTCCCATCTGTACGTTAAACGACCCAACCTTTAGAATGTTCCGTTTTCACCCCACTCTCTCACCCATTCCCCCTCTCCTCTTCTTTAAATGCTTATTTGGACAAATAAAATTAAATTAAATATTTTTTTACAACTTAATAAAACACATTTAATCATTTTATGAGCAAACAAGTCTTTTTTCGAAAAATACATATATATATATATATATATATATAATAATATATATAATATATAATATATATATATATATATATATATATATATATATATATATATTATATTGCTCCGTTTATTAAATATATCGAAAGCTGAAGCTAAAATTGGGTACTTCTTTAATAGTTACTCCCCCAGATGGTTACTCCCAAAGGAGTAACCAAGGATTTGATGTAGATATTTTGCTCCCTAATAACAAAGTAAGAAAAGGAGAGGTTGAGGGCACAAATGTTTTTAAAAAACAAAGAAAAGGGAAAGTTAATCGAAAAGAGATCTCTAAAAGTGGTCCTTTTGCCATATAAATACAGTTTAGACAAAGTATTGATAATAACGAATTTAATATAAAAAATTGGAGATATTCAACCTTAATGGGCAGGATTTGATAATACATGGACACATGAGGGACACCTTTCTATAAAAGTACCCACAAAAGGAATATTGGAAAACGAATAGAAATAAAATAAATATGTTATAAATCATAAAAATATATATTATAGAAAATAGAAATAATAATTATAGAATAATAAAGTACTTAAATTAATAATAAAGTGATAAATAATTATAACAAATAATTGTAAGTAAATAAATATAAAACACTAAAACCTAAAACTAAGAGCAATAAACATAGACAACAGAGAAGCATATTTGATAGAAGCACAATAAATAAAAGAGTTACAAGTAAAAGGCATTCTAATGTTTACTTACTTTGAAAACACTTGTATATAAATATAAAAAGATAACAAATGGTAATAAAAACTGTGATTATTTTACTAATAGATTAAAGATATTAATAGATTTAAGGTATTTGTTAAAAATTAAATGAAAATGTCAAACTAAAATGACAAATGACATTTAATAATTGTAAATATGGAAAAAATACATTACTTGGTACAAACCTAACTATAGAGCATGAGATGAGCATGAGTTATATAGTATAAGATAGCGATGTACAGAAGTAACCATCTGAAAAAGATTACTCCTTTCATAGCGGGGTGGGGAGTAACCATTTGAAGAAGGTTACTCAGAGACTTCTTTAAATAGTTACTCCCCTCATAGCGTTGTTGGGGAGTAACCATCTGAAGAAGGTTACTCAGAAACCTTCTTTAAATGGTTACTCCCCTCATAGCGTTGTTGGGGAGTAACCATCTGAAGAAGGTTACTCAGAGATCTTCTTTAAATGGTTACTCCACTCATAGCGTTGTTGGGGAGAACCATCTGAAGAAGGTTATCAGAACCTTTTTAAATGGTTACTCCCTCATAGCGTTGTTGGGGAGTAACCATCTGAAGAAGGTTACTCAGAGACCTTCTTTAAATCGTTACTCCCCTCATAGCGTTGTTGGGGAGTAACCATCTGAAGAAGGTTACTCAGATACCTTCTTTAAATGGTTACTGCCCTCATAGCGTTGTTGAGGAGTAACCATCTGAAGAAGGTTACTCAGAGACCTTATTTAAATGGTTACTCCCCTTAGTTAAGATGCCATATCTTTGTCTTTCACCTATTCTAACCCCAACAAAAGCCCCAATGCTTTTCCACATCCCCCGGGTAAGAGCGTATAATAAGGTACAATATATGAAGATTAGTAATAAAATCAAAAACTAAGGGGAGTAACCAAAAAAGGGAGTAACCAGTCTGATCTGTCAAAGGGGATAACAATCTAAAGAAGGTCACATAGATAAAAAATCAGTATAGTACTCCCCAAAAAGGGAGTAACTATCTAAAGAACTGCCAAAAATTGGATTGATAAGCAAGAAAGCGCGCGTTTGCGGACCTCCGCTCCAGAATTTTATTATGGCTTGGATGTTACCTGACTATGATCTCTACCAAATTGTACAAGATTGTAAAATGATGCGGCTTTGAAGCTCTAGAAGCGAAGTGTATCGCTGTCCAGCCTTGGTTACTTGCTACAAGCGGATTGGCATTAGCTTTCAGCAAATATGTAACTATCTCTAAGTGACCCAAGTTGGATGCCAAGCTAAGCGCTGTCAGACCACTACGACTCCTACAACATAACAAAATAAGCTGGCTCCGTCCTTGCACAAATAGTCCAAGAGCCAGACGCAAATAACGTGACCGTCTAGGCCCAAAGCTTTAACCCACTAGATCGACTTATTCTGGCTCCCTGATAATGAATCAGGTGGTCTACCGTTTCAGATAAGGGACTTTTAGCCTCGGGCCCCTTCAAAATCCGAAAAATGACCCCAAATTCTGTTTTCGCCCAATAACGGTGTTCCTGAAGATTTAGGTCTTCCGGTGGTGACCGCGTCAATGTAGATGAAGAATCCGACGTTTCGCTTCCACTGTGGGAGGCATCTTCAGGGAACCACCGGAAGACCTAAATCTTCATGACAACAACCGCGGAAGCCTACGCAGTTTATTAACGGTGTTCCTATTGATTTTATCCAAAAAGTTAAAGGGTTGTTTTTTAAAGGTTATTAAATTTGTGATAAATCCATTTTTTAACCATCAAAATCGGTCCAGTAAAACCGGAGATACAAATGTTGAAAGATTACCGGAAAAACATATAAAAACCATTCATTTTTGTCCAAAAACGCACAAAAAACTTAAAATGTCATGTTTTTCCGTATTAACATGTTTAAGAATTAGGCAGACTTAAAAATCATGCATATTCTATTAAACTGCAGGTAATATAGAGTTGTTCTAGAGAAAGAAGTCAGCACAGCTCTAATACGTGATGACTTAATGACCGACATTTAATGCTGGAAGATAGGTAAAAACTTGAATTTTAAAAAAATACACTTTTTTCAGCATTATATGTCGGTCATTAAGTCATCCCATATCAGAGCTGTGCTGACTTCTTTATCTAGAATAACTCTATATTACCAGTAGTTTAATCGAATATGCATGATTTTTAAGTCTGCCTAATTCTTAAACATGATTATATGGAAAAACATGACATTTTAAGGTTTTTTTGCGTTTTTGGAGAAAAATGTATGCTTTTTAGATGTTTTTTTCGGTAATCTTTTAACATTTGTATCTCGGTTTTACTGGACCGAAATGGTTAAAAAATGGATTTTATCACATATGCATGCATCCTGCAAGAATAGCGAATTAACAAGAATGAAGAAGGAAATTGTTCTTATATGGGTGAAAGCACATTCAGAATTCAGGAAACGAGAAGCTGATCATCTTGCGAAAAAAAAATCCAGCAACACCATCAGAATATAAATTACAGCAAGAGATTAATATCAATATCAAAAAAGAAAATGTTAGAAGACTTCAATAATCAACTCACGAAGAACCTGAAAAAGGTAAAACTTTCAAAGAAATCATCAAGAAAGTTCCTGCCAAAACCATGTTCTGGAAATCAAGATTAACAAGAGAGATATCGAAAATTAACCGATTAAGAAGTCAACATGGGAGATGCATACAATACCATTACAAGATAGGATTAAGCGACTCCCCAGTATGCACACCTGCCCCACAATAGACGAGACCGTAGAACATATTCTACTAGACTGTCCCAAATCAAAGACAGAACGACAAAATTATATAGAAAGTCAAATTCAAGACATCCAAGACAAGACTGAAAAAATCAAGACTCTACTCTTCTCAAAATTAAAAAAATATAATAAACACTTCAATTCGTAAATAAAATAAACTATTCCCTTAGCCTAAAAAATTAAAAACGAACCCTAACACTAAACCCCCAAACGTAAAAAAATAATATAACCTTTAAACCCAGGACCCGCGTGTCCGATCAACCTAATTGAGGTTTTCTTTGGTTTCCCTCAATTTTACAGGCAAATGCCAGGTTGATTCATCAAAAGTCAGTCCACAGACTGCATAGGAAACCCTCTTTGACACTCCTGCAAAATTCCTTTACAATATAAACATATTCAAAACACCATCAAAAATATCATTTTTGCAAATCCTGGAGAAAAAATCAGAATACCCAAACCAAAAAATTGGAATTATCTTAACCCAAACAAACCCCTCACACCCAAAAAATTAACAAATTTAATACCAAAATAAATAAATAAAATAAAACTAAAGAGGCACAAATCACCCCAAAACAATAAATAAAATATGGCTCCGGTTAACACAAAATAAATATTGTATACTTTTGCCAATAAAGAACTTGTTTAAAAAAAAACTTTTTGAATAAAATCAATAGGAACACCGTTATTGGGCGAAAACAGAATTTGGGGTCATTTTTCGGATTTTAAAGGAGCCTCGGGGCTAAAATTCCCTTATCTGAAACGGCAGACCACCAGATTCATTATCAGGGAGCCAGAATAAGTCGATAAAGTGGGTTAAACCTTTGGAGCTAGACGGTCACGTTTTGCCTCTCAATCTATCGCGATAAGCTATGCCCCCTCTACTTCTAGTATATATTTCTATGATCCTTGCTATCATCAGGTTATAAACATTTCAAATAAAGTTTTACATCTTATTGTTGTGTAGTAGTTAATTGTACATATTTATTCTTACCTTGTTTAACATAATTAGGTTATGAATCCAAAGAAAAAGAAATCGGGTACGGGGTACCTCGGAACTATTCCTTATTAGATTGGATTCGCTACGCTCATCCTCCCTTTTTTAAAAAACGTACACAAGTCATTCAATAAAAATTGAACTAATGCTGATAATGAGGTGAACCTTGGCACATATAATAGTCTTATACATGGCTACATGCGTGTCAAATTTCAATCGGATCGAATTATTTTTACACGTTTTATGATTTTCGAAATTTTTGCTAAGTCATTATTGCGGGTTAATGAAGTCATAGAAAAATAAACCAAATAGCACAACTGCAGCGGTAGACTGATTTTTGTACAAAGTTTTTACTCTCATGAGTTAAAACTTTGAATATACTAGCAGCTACGATGATAACAGACACACATATACAGACAGACAGCGTCATAATACCAGGAAAAAAGATGCGATCGGGTTGAAATTTAGCACGCATGTGGCTATGATATAACAATCTAACAAATTTGTTAGATACTTTCATTAAAATATTGGTCAAATAGTGGTGTTCAAATAGTGGTGTTGGTTCACACTGTCAATCTTCATTTAAGAGACTGGCAATAATGACTGTCATAAATCTTTTTATTTTTAATTCTGTGCTCTTTATTAAAAAGAACTTAAATAAATTTAAAACCAATAGTGATTATCATAGATATAATACAAAGAATAAAAATGTACTTACAATACCAACTCATAGACTTAAGAAGTCAGAAGTGGGTCATAGTGCATTGGGGGTAAAACTTTTTAATCATTTAGATGTAAAAATTCAAGAGTTACCAATAGATCATTTCAAAAAAGCCGTAAAAAAGCCTTGACAGAGCAGCCTTTTATAGTATTAATGAGTACTTCTCTAATAAATTATGTTTGAGTAATTTATGTTACTTCTAATTTTTGTATTTGACGATTTGCCATTGTACTTGTATTAGTATTTATGCAAATAAGATTTATTTTATTTTTTTTTTATTTTATTTTATGTATAATAATAATAATAATAAATAATAAAATTGTTTATTTCCACCAAAATAAAATGCAAATACAAATTACATAAATATTTTTTTTACAATATTTGATTATTTAAAAACATATTGTGCAAATACATTTGTGTTTAATTAATAATTTGGCGAGGGCCCTCAGTAGGAGTTAAAACTCCTAGAGCGAGGGTCCTGTCTCAAGATAGTGCATATTTATTATAAAACAATTTTCATGTATATCAATATTATTAAAATTATTATTTATGTTAGTTTCATTTTGATAATTAATTTGAAACACATCTTTCATTGTTTAGTATCTCAAATTTTTCTTAATATGCGATGCTTTAGATACTTTCATTAAAATATTGGTCAAGAAGGTATTGATTAACAAGTTTCTTAAATATGTCTTTGGTTTGACTTTGTTGTATTTTGATTGGTAGTTGATTATAGTATAATGGTCCAAGATATGATGCATGTCTCTGTTTTCTTTCAGTTTTACATAGTGGTGTTTGTACAAAGTTAGTCAGTTGAGATCTTGTTCATAAGTATGTTTTAATATATCTTTGTTGTCAAGTTGAAAGTATTTTATTAGAACTGCTTTCTTAACTAATAATTCAACAGGAAGGACTGTAAAATCACTAAAAATTTGTTTGGACGAATACCTAAGATATATATAATATATAAGATATATATATAATATATAAGATATAAGATATATATAATATATAAGATATATATATAAGATATATATACCTAAGATATATAAGATATATATGTATAAGACTAACATATATGCCAAGTTTCATCTCATTATCAGTATTAGCTTGATTTTTATCAAATGACTTGTGTATGTTTTTTAAAAAATTGAAAATTATTTAATTGAGTTTAAATTTAGTACAAGTGTATACCTTTACTTAATAAATAAGTACAAAAAGTTTAATAAAAGAGGAAGAAGTCTCTCCACAAAAATATATTTCTTTATAGCAAAGAGCTTTCAACCTAACAAGAGGTCATCATCAGTGCTAGCCGTTGAATAAAGAAGAGGTTGAAGAACTAAGGTGAGCGTTAACGGAGTTCATCTTAATAAAAGAGGAAGAAGTCTCTCCACAAAAATATATTTCTTTATAGCAAAGAGCTTTCAACCTAACAAGAGGTCATCATCAGTGCTAGCCGTTGAATAAAGAAGAGGTTGAAGAAACTAAGGTGAGCGTTAATGGAGTTCATCTTAATAAAAGAGGAAGAAGTCTCTCCACAAAAATATATTTCTTTATAGCAATATCTTTATTAAGATGAACTCCATTAACGATCACCTTAGTTCTTCTACACACAAGTCTACTACAGTTTAAGTACACTAAGTTTCGTTTCTATACAAGAATAACCATGATTTTTGTTAGACTAAAAAAATTATGGAGCATTAAGCGTAGTCAGTGCTGTATGGGTGACTGCTGAAAATGATACGGATGCATTTACTACATGAAGACGAGCGAAGCGAGTTTGAAGCAGGGAGAATGAGCGTAGCGAATCCGATGTAATGAGAAAATGTTCCGAGGTACCCCGTACTCGAGTTTTTTTACTATATGAATAGAATCGCTGAACAACACAGGAGTAAAACAGTGCGTACCTTGAATCGACTTCTATATGTTTAACAGCTTCCTGCACTATCTTAATATGCCCACAAACAGTACTGACGTGCAATGAATTCCAGCCGTTGTCGTCCGTCTGCAACATTCAAATTAAACAGAAAAAATTACTTTGTACTCATAGAATACCTTTTACTAGAGTCAAAGAGAGTACAGAACGCGATTATAAGAATTGAACATAATTCATAAAATATAATAGAATATAATTCACCAACCGGAAATATTTCCACTTTTGTTATAAGAAAATTGTATATTGTTAGGGTGGCAGCATTACTTAAGACCACCTGATGAGTTAGACGTAACAAAACAGAGTGGGACATGACATTATGTCGAGCCATCAATGATGACGAATGTCGAATGATAGAACAGTTCCCAGATGTAGCATTGCATTTTGCTTGTTGCATTTCCTAGGTGTCTCTCACACAATTATATTGTGTCAACTATTCTCTTAATGTTTAACAAAATATCTACAAGAATATATAAATAATTGTTTAGGTATATAAGGATATAAATACGTACATATTACCAGAGAGGCTGGTTATATATAACTATTCGCGATTCAAAGTCCGTAGCAGCGCCACCGTCGCTGATAAGAAATTGATAACGAAAGGGTGATCGTTGTTAAAGGCCTTATGGGGATTTTCTGGTTTTTCTTATTTGTGACGATTATTTCCTTAAACTTTTTATCAAAGTGCTTTAATTTAACTAATTTTAGGGCGTATGAACTCAGTAGAATCACAATTTCATTGAAAAATAGCGTTTTAATGGGTTGTCACGAGTATTTAAATTGAGTGATAAGAAGATGAAGATCATAATATAGTGTTTTATTTTATTTATTGTAAATTTATGTTACTTTTAAATAATTTTAGTTTGCACAAACACACAAAATTACCATTTAATTGCATTAAATTGTTTAAATTAGTTGTAACAGGTATTTAAATTAACTGATAAGAAGTCAATTTTCACTGTAATGGTGTTTTAATTTATTAATCATTTTTATTTATGCACTAAAATAATTAATAACTCAATAAATTCACTTTTTGTAAAATGTTTGTTTAAATTATCCGTTTAGGTTTTATTATTTCTGGGTTAAATCGGACGAATCCAAGTCTGTAGTGATAAGAGCCTGATTCTATATTTAAAATCCTGGAATTATCGAAATATTTATCTACGAAATATTTGCAATTTTTTTAGTACCGATGGTCGTTCTAATAATTTTCATCACATTTATCACAAATTAACAAACAATAAATAAATAAACGAAAAATTTTCAACGGCTCCCATGCTAATCCTATGATAAAAAAATTTTTGATCACCCTTTCGTTTCCCCGCCATTGGTATTGCCAACCTTACAACTGTCTCTTTGAATCGCGAATAGGTTAAATTTTAAAACATCGAAAAAGTAACCTTACTATCTTGCTTATAAATACCAAGGATTTTAAATAAAGGGGATGACGCATTAAGGAACTTTTCTGACCCCATAGAAGTTGTATGAGATAGAGAAATATAATCAAACTTACCTTCCCATGGTTACAATGACAAAAACACCAAACGCAGGTTATGTAGCAAAGTTGTCAAGTTTTTTTCTCAACTTTCTTCTGTGCTTATCGTTTTGTTACATTTGTGCTTGCTCAATCTTAAATTTTAGACTATACTAGATTTTTAAGCTAATTTATTGAGCGCCCACTGATTATAGAGGCAACTGAGTAATTATTGAGAATTAATATAATCTATATATGTCCTTTTTGATTGTACATTTTTTATATTTTAGTTTGTTGATAAAGGATTTTTCTTTAAAAAAAAATAAATAAAGTCATACATGTTCATACAACAATAAGGCTCTGTGCATATATATAATTTATGTAATAATATATGTCTCATATAATTATGTTATACAGGCCCATATTCAGTTACCATATTCAGTCAAAACATTGAGTCCAAAACCATGGTATAACACACGGCTAAAATCAGTTGACAGTGAGGTTAGCCTGATATGAAATAGTGAGCGTGGTAGGGACTTAATTGACACCTTCCCACCATTTTCCCACGCTGTCAACTGATTTTAACCGTGTGTTATACTTATAATCCGAGAACGGGCGATGTTTTACGGACCTTAAAAGGATTCCCGCTGAAAACATCGACGTCATAGGGGGTAAAAAATTATTTTTTAAGTGAGGGGCTACTCCCCCCCTCCCCAGCTAAGGTCTGATATTATACCTGAGAGATATCGGAGACTTGAAGCAATAATTTGTATACATCCAATCTATTGGAGCAAGCACCTGCTAAAAGGGCATTTCGACCTAAAAATAAATTAACATAAATTGTCATTCCAATTATGGTGCCAAGGCACCATAATTTTCTTAGATTTTGCTTAATTTTATCGTATTTTCGGGGGTTTCTGAGGGCATAAAAGTACCTTATCTAAAAGAACTATTTGATGTAATTGGCATTAAACTTCTCAGTAGAATGTAGGGTTTAAACGGAGCATAGTCATTGTTCTCTCCGTTACCTACCTAGTTTAGGAGCAAAAGTGTAAAACGTGTAAAAACAGCCTAAAAATGACGTTTTTCGCAGATTTTCGACTACTTTAAGAGGTCATAAGTGCCTTAACTAAAAAAACTATGTAATGTTATTGGTATCAAACTTTTCAGGACAGTCTTATCTTTAAGCAGAATACAGTTAATATACGCTCCGTTACATAGTTGCTGAACAATGTGACAAAAACGAAAAAAAGTGCCCTCAAAATGCTATTTTTTCGCTTTATTTCGCTCAATTTCGCCATTTTTAAACTTTTTATCTGCTCAACCCTCTTTTTGAGGTCCAACGAATAGGGAATAAATTTAAAAAAAAAAGATTCTATTTGGTACACCGATTCCAAACAGTACCTCTTGAGGAGTTCACCGTGTATCATGTTATTATTATTAGATTTTGAGAGGGGGGGGTATAAAACCTATGCACTGCGACTTTAGAATAATACAATATATAGAAGAAGCATAACTGATAGCAGCAAAATGGAATTTTGCAGACGAGTGTTACGCAAAATGCTTCAAAACAGTACGCAAAATGATTTGGTAATGAAAAAAAGTACTAGGGAGTTATGGCTCATTTAAATAACATGGGAAACAAGTCAAAACTCCCTAGGCGGGAAAATGAATGAGCGGAGGTTAACGTAAATCCGTTAACGTAATTTATTTTACAAATTATTGCGTGAATTTTGGTATTGTTTTATTTTGTAAACTATGATTTATTCTAGCTTGTTTCTAGTATGCAACTTTCTTTATTGTTACTTAAAATTACGATATTATTATTAAATGTTTAACATTTAACATTTGTTTATCTAATAATAAATTAAGTTTTGGAAACAAATTGGCAACACTGATAATTTTGGCATTAAATTAAATTATTTACCTGCTGTTTATGAATTGACAGATTTTTAATGTTTAAGTCGTCAGATTTTGTATTTCATGTTGTTATATTTAAATTAAGTATATAAAGTTACAAAAATAGAACGTTATCAAAAACTAAATCTGTAAACTAAAGTTAAGTTACTAAAACATAATGAGTGAGAACAACAGTGAAGTGAATAAAGATACAAACATTGTTGACATTGACGAGTTATTGGACCACACTCCACCTGATATTGTCAGCGTTGCATCTACTTCAAAGCAGTCTTTACTGCCTGTAAAATCTCGCAGCAAGTATTTAAAATAATCTCTTGTGTATTTTTTCTGCCGTTAGTAGATAAAATAGTATACGCCACTATGCAGTAAAGGAAACATTGCAGACTCGTGCAATTAATTACCTGCCTCGGCTTACGCCTCTGCAGGTAATTTCCATAGCCCGCCCTCGCCTTCGGCTCGGGGACAAATTTATAAAACTCGTCTGCAAAGTTCCATTTTGCTGCCTAGTAGCATAATATACTATTTCATAGACTGATAGTGTTCTATAGTTCACCAAAAGAAAGACTGTTTATTTATTATTGTATTTACCTTTATTATTTTTAACATTAACATCAACACTATGTTCCAAAAGCCATTTGACCATGTCCAGGTTGCCCTCTCTGGCGGCATAAATCAAAAGTTTACTACTGTCACTCTGTCTTTTGCCGCTTTTGAAACTTCGCAGAGGTTTTGGAGTTGTTGGCGAATCTATTTCTGTGAAAAAAATAAAATAAGGTGTGAGGAAACTTTTTAAGTTTACACGAACCTTAGAATAAAACTATAGAAAGAGCATAACGGATAACAGCAAAGCCGTTTTACTGGTGGCCTCAAGTAATGCTGCCACCCTGACAATATACAATTTTCTTGTAACAAAGTTGGCAATACTTCCGGTTGCCAACTTTACAATTAACTAAGGATCTAGAATAAAGGGGAAGACGCAATAAGTTGATTTGCCATACAAAAAAGTGACCCCATCGAAAACTAAAAATAGAGATAATAGAGTATTTGCACAATCTTTTTTGTTGCATTATCTTTAAACACGTCTTATAAAAGAACACCCTGTAAAATATTAGAATGAAAAACCCTATACTTTTGATGATGCAGCAAAAAAAATAAAAAAAATATTTAAACATGTTCTTTTGGCGGGAAAACAGCCTCGACTGCTTGTGTGACGTCAGACGTAAGAATACCGCCGTGTAGTACAATATTCACTAGAGCAACACTCATAAGAGTTTATTCTATACTGTCAACAAGATGATACTGACAGCTGTAGTCATTATGTTCCTTAGGCAATGTATTACCTGGAACACGGGATTGTTTTGTTGCAGTCTTCTTTACATTCTATTGAACTGTAAGCAACTGTTGACCTTACGATATTTCCAACTAAAACACCCATCTATACGTTAAACGACCCAACCTTTAGAATGTTCCGTTTTCACCCCACTCTCTCACCCATTCCCCCTCTCCTCTTCTTTAAATGCTTATTTGACTATTTAAAATTAGATTAAATATTTTTTACAGCTTAATATTTAAACACATTTAATCATTTTATGAGGAACAAATTTTTTTTTGAAAAATGCAAATACTCTATTCAACATGAAACATACGTTAAAAACCAACTTCCCATGGTACAAACTGCACATGCTTACAATTCTTATAACAGCGCAGGTCTCAAATTTTAGAGGCTAACTTACCTCCTTATGGTTTTTCATTGTTTATTGCTTGAGAAGGTAACACGCTTAAATTATCACTCACTAAAGAGTCCAAAATTGTAATGAGAAAAAGTTCCGAGGTACCTTATACCCGAATTTCACTAGTTTTGTTGGTAAATTTTGAATTAATAAAAGTTTAATACAATTTAAAGGTGTGATTTTTCTTTACTTTGCTATAATAATGGCTATAATGATTGTAATAGCTGATCTAGTGACTATGTTGTTCACCTAAAATACGATGAGAAAAACTATAAAAGCAGTGTGTTTCCTTCTCAGCCTTGAAATATTAATAGTATTATTGGGGGGAGTCGAAACACTGTCTCTACCACCGATCCCACATTCTCACATCACTGAAGTATACGCCTATTTTTAAACTGATGCATAATCTTTTGATATAAGCTCTTCTTCAAATCAAAAGATTTGACAATGTTGATTAAAAATAAGTTCAGTTAAACAGGTTTAGTCTGCTAGTTTACAACTATAATGGAACCGTCTTTGAATGTATTCTGTTTAAGAAGGGTATTAACTTTTGAACTGCTATTAGGTTGTGAAACCTGATTTTTGATGACTAAAATGTATTTTTTTTTAATAAGATTGGGTAATAAGATTCATTATGAATAAGTTTGGGTGAAAAATGAGCTCAGATGACAGGTTTAGTCAGTTACTTTACGAATATAGTTGACCTACCTTTAAATTTATTCTAGTCAAGAAGGTTTTTATCTTTTGAACATCTAGTAGGTTGTGTAACCTGAGTTTTGTTGACTAAAATTTAATTTCTTTCAAATAAGATTCTTTCTAAATAACTTTGGGTGAAAAATGAGCTCAATTGACAGGTTTAGTCAGTTACTTTACAAATATAGAGGACCTACCTTTAAATGTATACTGTTCAAGGAGGTTTTTAACTTTTGAACTGCTATTCGCTTGTGGAACCTGATTTTCTTTGACTAAAATTTCATTTTCTTTAACGTTCTGGTACAAGGGTTTCGGATTTCTCGACGTATTACAGTCATCTTTAGGCTTTTTATTACTTCTCACATTAACGAAATCAACCAACTTTTCTCTGATTGACGCGGAATCAAGAACATCGCGTTGAGATTCCGTGTTGTTTTGCGTCCGGAAGTTACTCCTGTTTGATAAAATTAAATCTTGGTTTGAATTTGAATTGTTCAACACGCCAAAAGATTGTTTAGTAATATCACTTATTTGAACTATATTGCGCATGTCATTAGCGTTTAGGCGTTTCTCATTATTTGAGTTTCGACGATTTCCGGATCCAGTTAGGATTTTTGTAGTTCCAGGATAATTCTTCAGGGAATCCAATCGGGTATCATCGTTAGAAGATTTCGAATTTTTAGTTGGCACTTGATTTCTCCTTTCTTCATTTAATGAAATGCTTCGTGCTTCAAATCTAGCCTTAATCGAAGACACAGACCTCTTGTTAGTTTCTATCAACAAAATAAATTAAGGCTATGTTATTAAAAGTGGGGTAAATTATACTAGAAATTAAAAATAAGAATATAAAACAGGGTCTGAGTCAGAAACTAAAGCTACAAGCTGCAAAGACTTGAGGAAGGTAAGTGATAGTCTTCTTCCTTTCATTTCTTCAACAGTAAGAAATTTGAGATCACAAAGCATTCATTATGTTTAAAATTAAAAACAAAATCAGTGTTACTTTTTCCTTAAATCTTAGTAGCATTAGTGACTATAAATACCTCAAGAAAAGGTAAGGTATCGCATCAAATAATTTGTGTTCAGTCATTGAACAACCCACCTCAAAATTGTTAGATCTTTCCCCTTTCTCGCACCCCTCTTCTGGATAAACATTTTAACCCCGTCATTGATCCTAGAATCCAAAACACAAAGCGGAGAACAAATTTGCTTTAGTTAGTAAGTAAATGCCACACAGCGCAGGGTTTTTAAACTCTTTAGTGTGGCATTATATCCTTTAATGTAAAAAAAATTGAGAGGCACAAATAATTCATTCCCTTGTCCTCATTTGAGGTATTTATAGTCACCAATACTTCTAGAGTTAGGGAAAACGTAACACTGTTTTTTTTTAAATTGTAAATAAAATGAATGTTTTGTTTTAACAAGTCAAAAATACGGCATTTTTTAACTTGGCAATTTCTATCTAATGACAATGCTTGCGCTTCACTTTTAAGTTGAAATGTCCAATTTTGTACAATTTGGGCCCTTATTCCCGCCGAATAAGAATAAATATGCAAAAGGCGAAATATCTTTTATTTCTCCCAAGGAGCCAAAAAGTCTAATAAGTGAATACCATCCGATTGACTCGTTTTCTGTTTTTTGCGAACTTCGGCGATAAATGGGTGACACCAACAAAAAATTAATATACATCAAATATTCAAAATTTAGATTTTTTTTATGACGTCATTATCCCGCAATAATGACTCAGCGAAAACTTTAGAAAAATCATAAAACGAGGGGAAATGATACGTTCGGATTGAGATTTGGCACGCATGTAGCCATGTATAAGACTAACATATATGACAAGTTTCATCTCATTATCAGCATTAGTTCAATTTTTATCAAATGACTTGTGTACGTTTTTTAAAAATTTTAAGAAAATCGATAAATAATCTAATTTAGTTGATATTTGATACAAGTATATACCTTTACGTAATAAATAAGTACACTATGTTTTGTTTCAATACAAGTATATCTATGGTTTTGTTGAATTGTAAAGGTTAAGGGAAATCGATCGTGGTCAGTGCCTGGATGGATGACCGCTGGGAATGAAACGGGTGTAGCAAAGCGAGTCCAAAGCAGAAAGGATGAGCAGAGCGAATCCGATGTGATGAGAAAAAGTTTCGAGGTACTCCGCACGATTCTTGGCGAATTTCCTTTGGAAAAAATTTCCTAATGGGTTAGGCGTCAAGGCGGGATCGAATCTCGGACCGTGACACAAATCTGATCCAGAGGTTTGAAGTTTGTAACTCCAAACTAATTCTGGCGCCGAGGTCCTCAAATTGAGCGAATTTTCTTTGGAATAATCTCGTTTTTCATATCAATCCAATTTTCGCTAAGCATCAGAGTTTTTGGTATACATATATTGAATAACCTAAGGTCTACCTAGGTCTCAACCTATTATTTTAATGCAAAATTTTGTACTATGAAGTGTAATTTATGGGATAAATATGCACAATTTCTTTAACAAATTTTGAAAAAATTAAATATTAAACTGTGAGGCTGATTCTCATGTAATTAAATACATATCAAATACTTGAGCAAAAATTGGATTGATAAGCAAGAAAGCGCGCAATTCAGAAAAAATTCGCCCGGCTTGCGTTCCCCATCTCTAGATTTTTAAACTTCTACTTTTCGAGTGCCTCTAATTATCAGGCTGACCCCTTCGCATTTTATTATTACGCCTCTGGTTGCAACGTAGCGGGATTAACTATCAATACCTTATCAAGATGAAGGTCAAGTTGTCTAAATTTTATCAATTTTAATCTCAATGTCAGACAGTATCATTTATGCAAGCTCTCATATAATGTTTCGCTTTCATTAAATCATAAAATCTATTGATAATTGCTACTTTCATTTGTAAGTGAAAAATGTATTTATTTTTGTTTAAATTTATCGTTTTGCTATTTTGTAGCATCTTTGTCGGTACAGTTTTAATCATTTTGGGAACTCTTTATTCTATCGGGATAAGACCAAGTTTGCGTTCGTATAGATTGCTCCAAAAGCTACCCGGACCCAAGGGATATTGGTTTATTGGTAGTGCTATCGATATATTTAATACATCGCATGAAAAGCTTATTCCACAAATAAGGGAGTGGTTCAAACACTATCCAGTTCGATATGTACTGTGGATGCTCGGCATATCAGTCGTCTTTTTAAGAGACGCTGATGACTATCAAGTTTTACTCAATAACACAGATAATCTTAAAAAAGGATTGTTTTATGGGCCACTTAGACCGTGGCTCGAAGAAGGTCTGTTAACCAGCGATGGAGAAAAATGGAAAAGCAGAAGGAAAATGTTGACGCCGGCTTTTCATTTTAAAATTCTCGAAGATAACATGAGTATATTTAATGAGTGTTCCCGAGACCTTACGCACATATTTATTAGCAAACAAAATCAAGAAATAGTAATAGAACCTCTTGTGAGTAAATGTACTTTAAAAGCTATTATGAAGGCAGCCATGGGTATAGATTTAGAAGATCTTAAATTAGAAGGAGAAAAGTATATTGAGACAGTTAAATCTTTTTCGGAAATTTTCACGGAAAGGCATTTGAATCCGATTTTAGTCAATGAAACAATATTTTCTATTTTTCCGATCGGTAGGAAGTATACGAAATGCGTTCAGTTAATTAGGAATTTCAGTATGGGGGTTATAAATAAACGCAAGAATGATTATCAGAGCATTGACGGCAGTGTTAGTTCTTCGGGAAAAGTAAGGAAAGCTTTTTTAGATTTAATGTTGGAATATGAAATGAACAACCCTGGAGCTCTAACGGATAAGGGTATAAGGGAAGAAGTCGATACATTCATGTTTGAAGGGCACGACACCACGTCTGCCGCATTGCATTTCACTCTGTATAGTTTGGCGTTGTATCAGGATATACAGGAAAAAGTATTTGCCGAACTTTTTGATATTTTTGGTGACAGCGATAGAGATATCACAACTCAGGACTTATCGGAAATGCGGTACTTAGAAAAAGTTATTAAAGAAAGTCTGAGATTGTACCCCGGCGTACCAGCTATAACAAGGTTCCTCGAGAAAGACTTGATTCTAAACGACGGAACCGTAATCCCAGCAAGAACTGACGCTATCGTTTTCATTTACTTCCTTCACAGGAATGAGAAATATTGGTCTGATCCCGAAACGTTTGATCCTGAGAGATTCTCAGAAGAAAATGTTCAAGGAAGACATCCTTATAGCTATGTTCCTTTCAGTGCAGGACCAAGGAACTGTATTGGACAGAAATTCGCTATGATGGAACTGAAAACAGCGGTTGCGAATGTTGTAAGAAAATTGAAATTTTTTACAGTCACTAAAACCGATGAGATTCACGTAGTCGAACACTTAGTTCTCCGATCTGTGACACCCATTAAGTTTAGATTCACTGAAAGAAACTATCAAAAGATTTAAAATAAATATGAACTCATCTTCCTGTCCGTAGCCAGAGAGGCATCGCCCCTGTTTGATAACAATATCGCCCCCCTTGACGAAGTAGTTTTTCCCTTAGAAGCATCCAGACTTATACTTATTTATTTATAAAATTTACGGAGTAATGTCCTTTTACAAAGTTACAGAATAATTGTGTTCTCATATTAAAATTAAATATTAAATAGAAAAATATTCAAATATTCAAATAAAAAAATTTAAAACCAAGTACAAATTAAAAAATGAACAAAATTTAAATTAAATTCTAAATATACTTTACCATCGAAATAAAATAATAAAAAAAAATAAAAAGCAATATAAAAACCATGAACAAAAGAAAGAACAGCTTAACCAATAATAAACACTTTTAGTTATCGAAAATTAAACAAAGATCAGTCTAGTTACAGCCAGATGCTACAATAAGTTTCATATGAAATATAAAATTTTTATTAAAATGTAATAATTTAATGTTTATATGTATGGTTTATAACATATAATATATTTTAATATGTTACAATCCATAGCATATTTAAATATGTCATTGTGTATAAATGATGAACAATGATTCAATGCTGTTTGTTTCTTATAATATTAAATTTAACAGAACAAAAATGCTCACTATGTGGGGCATATTTTAAAACTATAATAAAAACAAAACAAGTAATATTTTGAATTTAAAATTTAAAGTGTTAGTTTTTTTATTGATGGAACAGAACAATTAAACATATCTAATGTATACATGCATAGAGATATTATTACTAGAGGGGCCCTAATTGGTTTAATTTTGAACCCATCGAAAAAGTAACCTACCAACATTCGATTATCTTTTCATCAAAAAACAGCAACAAAAAAACAGTAAATTAATATAGTAGAATGTTTAAAATACAAATCACAAACACAAACAATCTGCGGGGAAGCCGAAAACAATAGATTAATTAACCTTAACTCCCTATTGGAGGAGGTTTCAATGAGGTTACACAGAGCCCCTGAGAGCCCCACTAAAAATGTTTCATGCCTCTCAATGTATTAAGATAGGCTATGCTCCCTCTAGTATATATCTCTATGTATACATGTACCTATTTGCTCCTCTCTAAATGCTACTAATCCTACTACAAGAGGAAGGAGTAGATTAACACAGGGATAAACTTGGAGCTATATATGGACGTATTTTGACTGCACCCTAGTCTTGGAGGGGAGGCTCCTTCTTTTTCCACACATCGACACCAGGTTGGTATAGTGTTGTAAGAAGAGGCATGAGTTGATACCTGGGCCTTCCTCGTTACTATCTTTCACTTTTTTGCACTCACACCCAATATCTACTGATATTTCTTACAGAATTCTAATTTCAATAAGAATCAGTATAATTTTTTCCTTACTTCTTATTATTTTTTAGCCTATGCTTGTTAACTAAATTGGACTAATTCATTACGAGAATAATTACTAAATAATTAAAAGTTATAAATAACAACAATAGTCATAATTCTTTTTGTAAAAACATGATAGTCTAAGAGCCGGATTTGAAAAAATGTGACTCATTTTGTACTACTTCAAACAAAATTATTCTGAAATAGTTCATTTTATGCCATAAGGCTGAGAAGTGGTCTTTATTGTCACGGCAATTAGATTTACACGACGAGCGAAGCGAGTCGGGAAAAATTGCCAAGGACAATAAAGACATACTCAGCCGGATGGCATACACTATTTTTTTTGAGGTAGCACTCAGTTAATAAACTGCGCTATATACTTAATTGTAAAAAAAAACAAACGTCTAACTAACACCATATTATCGTTCGTCATTGAATCCATCCATAGCTTCAACACTTACTCAAAAATGTAAAAGCTTTACAAATAAACACACAAAAATGTCAATTAGTAGAAAACACCTTAAAAACGAAAAAAAAATTGTCTACGAACAAAAACAGAAACAAAATGAACGTTTTTTAAAGAAATCTCATGAGGTTTTACACAGATTGTTTTTTTGAACACGCTACATTACAGTAATGGCGGCAATATATGATTACTTTTACGTCCTAGGAGTTTTTTTACATTCATTATTGTCCTCTGGAGGTGAAAAGTACTAATAACCTCCTATAAACAATAATGATTGGCTCTCATCCTAAAAACGGTCCAATAAAGTGCTCAATACGTACACTTAAAAAAATATAACCTTAAATTATGAAGAAAAACCTTAGTATGTCCTATCCAGAGTGGAGCCCTTTATATGTTAATCTCAAAGAGTATTTACATTCACTCAACGATTTATTTTTAATCTAACTTGGTACATACATAATACTGTCAGACGTCAATGTTATCTACCTGATTTGTGTTATATTTTGACATGTCATATTTGTTAACATTCACGTCTAACAGTAGTTATGTATGTACCAAGTTAGATTAAAAAATAAATCGTTGAGTAAATGTAAAACTCTTTAGATAACCAAAAGAGCGGTGCAATCCGGAAAAAGCCTTCATTTATCCCAAATCGCCTAATTGCGAAATTTTAAAAAAAAGTTATAAAAAATAAAGTTTGTTGGTGATCCAATGTTCTAGAAGGCCGTGGATTTCCACCGCGCCTTATTCCAATTTTCTTGCAATAAGTGGCTCCCTGTAAGTGTGCAAAACAAGGAGAGACCATTCTTTAAAGCTGATAAAATTTTCATTAAAACGAGTATTTTTTCGTCAAAATCGGATAACTACAACCAAAGTTATGGCTCTTTCAAAAACTCCAAAAATGTTAATTTATGTAAAGTCAGCCATTTTTTTTGACCATTTAACAAATGTCATAACTTTATTTGTGGTTATCCGATTTTGACGAAAAAACACTCGCATTAAAGGAAATTTTATCAGATTTAAAAAATTGTCTCTTCATGTTTTGCACAGCGACTTACAGGGAGCCACTTATTACAAGAAAACTGGAATAAAGTGGGATTTTATAAAAATTTTGACATGAGCAATACATAGGTAGACTATGCTTTTCCTTCATTATTTAAGGTATATTTTCAGAATATTTTGGTTTGAAGTAGTACAAAAAATGATCACATTTTTAGGGCCTGGCTCTTGGACTATTAGTGTAATGTTTCCGTATACTATATCAATAAATAATAACCACATAAACTATTAAATATTAAGCGAATTATAACATTTTTTGTTAAGTAACTATTTTGTAATTTCAACTAATTTTTCATTTAAAACAATCTATTAAATTTATTTTTCTTTCATAGTTTAAAACATATATTTATTTTTCGATCCCTTTTATAACTTTTACTCTTCCTAATTTATAACCGTATGTATATAAACAAGTATGTGTGTTTGCAACAAAATCCCGAAACCGGGGGTGTCAACCGGAATAATCGTTTTCGGGTGTTTTTAAGACCTTCTAAGTAAGTTTTCACAAAGTCGTCTTGTCTGTTTGAGTTTATCGTATCCCCAGTGGTCACCAGTGTGCTAGAGAGTTAAAACCTTGGTGAAGTTTGTGCTTACCCAATAAAATATTTTTTTTGATAAACGTCAATTAACCCGCAATAATGACTCAGCAAAGAAATGTTGAAAACTCTTCCAAGGTAAGTATTTCAGTCCACATTTAACGACTTCTATTTCTAAGGACGAGTGATAGGAATCCAAAGTAAAGAAAGTATGAGCGGCGAATCCAACTTGCTAAGGAAAAGTTTCGGGTACCCCGTACCCTATTATTTTCCCCTTATTTTGAAATATTTAATGTTGGCGCATTTTTCAATGTTCCACCCTGTATATTTGTGCCCATTTTTTACTTACATTAGATGAGTTTAACCCCCCCCCATTTTTCATCTCAAAAACCCAACGCATACTAAATCTACTTTAAATCTACTCTTGATTGTATGTTTTACTTAAGATCTTGTTATCCACACTGTAAATGTACTTTTACTCCCTAGGGAGGAAAAGTGTCAAGTGTTGCCAACTTTTGACAGAAATTTTAATTAAAATTTTAGATTTTAGAATTTTTCGTGTTATGTTGGTACTGCGGGTAGAAATATAACAATATACACACGCTAATGTTTAAATTACAAAAATAGTATTACACCAATTCTATTGAACAGCTTTACAATAAAAATAACTGTGAAGATCGTGGCTTTACTCTCTTTTCCAATCAGAGTAATTGACATGTAAAGAATAAACTATAATACGACACACGGCTAAATCAAATTGACCCACCGCCAAAAATCTGTGAGGGAAAGAATTCTAATTGGCTTCGACGTACCCCGCCTTCCCCCCTCCACTTTATGACCAACCTCGAAATAAAAAAATACCTTTTTTTTTGTAAAAAAATCATAAAACGCCAACCTGGTTGTAACATATTTAGTAACCTCGCGTCCGCTTTTAATTTCCCCCCTCATGTGTGCATATTTATCTGTTCGAGTTCGTTTCGTTCCATCCAATTGTTAATTCATCCAATTATTGCAGAGTGTAATGAATTTGAGTGGCTGATATTTTGACGCATGGACATGATGTATTCTTCAAGGCATTTCTTGCTATTAGAGTACAGCGTAGGGTCTGGGTCCTGTCAACCAAAAGACAGCATTTTTTTTTTCGAAAATGCCAAATGTCTTTGCAATAGATGACATATTGACTTTTTTTAAGTCCCAAAATGCATATTGTGTCAATATTATTTTATAATATGAAACAAAAACGCATTCATTATACAACAAACACAAAAAGCAGTTTATTTTGAAAAAAAGTAATTCTAGCGTGACAAATTTATTAAAAATCGTCAACACTTTTTATCATAGAACTATTATGATCCATTGCATTAACGAATCAACAAACTTTAACTCACTTAATTCAATACTCCGAACAAATTTAAATTGCAACACTTAGGTAAATTATAAGAATTACAAACGAATATTCCTACTTAAAAAGTAAATAATAAATGTTTAAAAATAAAAAAATACGATATCAAATAAAACAAATCATATTCAAAACATAACCTGACTTTCAGTGTGCCAGAGTATGGATTTTTTTTTGTACTATAAAGAAGGGATTTTTTATTTTAAAATGAAGGGTTTGAAAGCATTGAATTTTGGCGGGGTGTCAAATTGATTTTTAGCCGTGTGTCGTACTTATAAACTAACACAATAACAATTAGGGAGCTGAAAGAATATATTATAGTTGTTAAGTATTAGTTCTCAGTCGTAGATAAAATTTAATAATCAACAAGGGAAATGAAAGTTTTCAGCTCTCGTATTATCGCCTCGGGGCAATGTAGTTAACTCCCTCGCAAGCCGGCCTCGTGAGCTAATGAAGTTTCCTCCTTCGGCCGCTGCCTTAGGACGAAACTTAAAACTAGAGCTGTAAAACTTACCTTTCACCTTGTTGCAATAAATTACTATTTAAAACGCATACTCTTGTTCATGATGCAGCAAAAACATTTAACACTTAAAAGCAAAATTGAAACTAACACAAAATTAATTTATCAACAAATATATTAACATTATTTCTTGTTAAATTATTATATAGTTAACTATAATAGTATTATATAGCTAAAATATAATAATTAAAAAAATATATTTAAATTAATTATACTTTATTTATAACTAAAAAAAATATGAAGTATCATATAAAAGCTATTATATATAAAAAACTTATAAGCGACGAGCTAATGTATTCAATAATAACATATTAATAAATATTTATATGAAACAACTTTTAATTCAAATCTTCTTATATACAAATGATAAGAACTATGACGTCCTAAAACTTCCTTAAAATCTAATAACATTAGCTTATTGTAAATTGATATAATCGTAAATAAATATAGAATAATATGTAATTTATAATCAATATTATAATCTAAATAAATGATTCTAATTTCTTATTCTAATAAATATTCAAGTATAACATCTAAATTCCGTAGAATGACATGTGTGTTAGATTCTTTGTGCACGAACTGGCTATCTCGAGTACCCCTGTTTGAAATTGAGTCATGCTGCCGTGTATGAAGAAACAAAATTATTATACGTACGATAAAAACAAAATTGAAATTATAGATAAATATAGATAAGGGGTTTATCATTTTGTAAAAAGTTCTTGCAATGATAGTATTAAAATAAAAACACAGGTAAATATATAATAGCAATAAAGATATATCACTAGGGGGGGGGGGGGGCGTAGCCCTATCTCAATACTTTAACGAGGGTAAAAACATCTTTTTTAAGGGACTCTCAGGAATAGAGATTTTAACATTTCAAATGTCCACCCCTGTAAACTTGTGCCCATTTTTATTTAACATTAAAGATGAGTTTACCCCCCCCCTCCCCCTATTTCATTTCCAAAACCCAACGCATACTCAATCTACTTTATCTACTCCTTGTAATGTAGTTCTACTTACAGTCCTTGTTATCTCCACAACTGTAAATGAACTTTTACTCCCTAGGGAGAAAAAGTGTCAAGTGTTGCCCAACTTGACAGAATTTTAATTAAAATTTTAAGGAATTTACGGGAAAATTTTAGGATTTTTATGTCGGTGTTAGTTAGGTACACTGCGGGTAAGAAATATACAATATACACACGCTAATGTTTTTAAATTATCAAAATAGGTATACACATTCTCTTTGAAAGCTTACAATAAAATAAGTGAAGATAGTGGCTTTATTCTCTCTTCATCAGAGTAATTGACATTGGTAAAGCATAAAACTCTAGAGATATATAATAGAGGGGCGCAATAGCCTATCCAAACATTGAAAGGCGTGAAAACTTTGGGGCTCTCCAGGAATAACCAGATATATACTAGAAGGACATAGCCTATCTCAAGTCTCATTAAGAGGCGTAAAACATTCTTTTGCGGCTCTAGGGATACAGATATAATTTACTAGAGGGGGACATAGCCTATCTTAATACATTGAGAGGCTTGAATCATCTTTCCAGACATAGAGATATATTACTAGAGAGGGCAATAGCAACTTAATACATTGAGAGCGTGAAACATCTTTCCAGACATAGAGATATATTACTGAGAGAGGGCATAGCATATCTTAAATACCATTGAGAGGCGTGAAAACATCTTTCCAGAACATAGGAAATATATTAACTTAGAGGGAAACCCTATCTTATATACATTGATGAGGCTTGAATCATCTTTCCAGACGACATAGAGATATATTACTAGCGAGGCATAGCATATCTTAATACATTCGAAGGTTTTCGTGAAACAATCTTTCCAGACATAGAGAATAATTCAAGAGGGGGAATACCCTATCTTAATACTCATTGAGAAGGCTTGAATCATCTTTCCCAGGGCATAGAGATATATTTACTAGAGAGGGTAATCCTAATTCTTAATAACATTGGAAGGCTTTGAATCATCTTCCAGAACATAGAGATATTATACTAAGAGAGGGCATAGCAATCTTAATACATTGAAGGCGTGAAAACATCTTTCCCAGACATAGAGATATATTACTAAGAGGGCATAGCATACTTAATAACATTTGAGAGGCGTGAAACATCTTTCCAGACATAGAGATATATTACTAGAGAGGGCATACCATATCTTAATACATTGAGAGGCGTGAAACATCTTTCCAGACATATAGATATATTACTAAGAGAGGGCATAGCAATATCTTAATACATTGAGGGCGTGAAACATCTTTCCAGACATAAAGATTATATTACTAGAGAGAGCATACAATATCTTAATACATTGAGAGGCGTGAAAACATCTTTCCAGACATAGAGATAATACTAGAGGGGGAAATAACACAATCTTAATACATGGGAGCTGAATCATCTTCCAGGCACTAGAGATATATTACTAGAGAGGGTATATCCATCTTAATACATTGAAAAGGCTTGAACTCATCTTTTCCAGAACATAAGAGATATATTTACTAGAAGAGGGCATATCTATCTTAATACATTGGAGGCTTGAATCATCTTTTCAGACATAGAGATAAATTACTAGAGAGGCCCATAGCATACTTTAATACATTGAAAGGCGTGAAAACATCTTTTCCAGACATAGAAATATATTAACTAGAGGGGGAATACCCTATCTAATACATTGAGAGGCTTGAATCATCTCCAGACATAAGAGATATATTACTAGAGAGGGCATAGCAATATCTTAATACATGACGGCGTGAAAACATCTTTCCAGACATAGATATATTTACAAGAGGGAATACCCTATCTTAATACACTTGACGAAGGCTTGAATTCATCTTTCCGCAATACGAGCTTATATTACTAGAGAGGGTAATATCCTATCTTAATACATTGAAAAGTTGAATCATCTTTCCAGACATAGAGCATATAAATTACTAGAGAGGGCATAGCATATCTCATAACATTGAGAGGCCGTGAATACCATCCCTTTCCCCAGACATAGAGATATATTACTAGAGAGGGCATAGCAAATCTTCAATACATTTGAGCAGGCCGTGAAACAATCTTTTTCCAGACATAGAATATATTACTAGAGAGGGCATTGCATATCTTAATAACATTGAGAGGCGTGAAACATCTTTCCAGACATAAAATATTTACTAGATGAGGGCATAGCATATCTAATACATTGAGAGGCGTGAAACATCTTCAGACATAAAGATATATTACTAATAGAGAGCACTAGCATATCTAATACATTGAGAGGCCGTGAAACATCTTTCCAGACATAGAGATATATTCTGGGGGGAATACACACATCTTATCAGTTGAGAGGCTTGAATCAATCTTTCCAAGTGCAATAGAGATATATACTAGGAGGGTAATAATCCTACTTTCATACATTGAGAAGGCTGAATCATACTTTCCAGACATAAGAGATATATTACAAGAGGGCATATCCTATCTAATACTATTGAAGAGGCTTGAATCATCTTCCAGACATAGAGAATATATACTAGAGAGGGCATAGCATATCTTAGATCTAATACAGTTGAGAGCGGGTGAAACATCTTTCCAGACATAGAGATATATTACTAGAGGGGGCAAATAAGCATATCTTAATACAATTGTGAGGCTTGAAACATCTTTCTCAGACATAAGATATATTACTAAGGGAGGCATAGCATATCTTAATACATTGAGAGCGTGGAACATCTTTCCAGACATCGAGATATATTACTAGAGAGGCATACCAATATCTTAATACAATGAAGAGGCGTGAAACATCTTCAGACATATAGATATATTAGCAGAGAGGGCATAGCCAATATCTTATACAGTTGAGAGGCCTTGAAATCATCTTTCCAGACATAGACTATAGTTACTAGAAGAGGGCATATCCTATCTTAAATACATTGAGAGGCTTGAAATCATCTTTCTCATGAACATAGAGATATATTACTAGAGAGGGCATAGCATATCTTAATACATTGAGAGGCTTGAATCATCTTTCAGACATAGAGATATATACAGAGAGGGCATAGCATATATATACATTGAGAGGCTTGAATCATCTTTCCAGACATAAGAGATATATTACTAAGAGGCATAGCAATATCCTAATACATTGAAGGAGGCTTGCATCATCTTTCCAGACATAGAAGATACATATACTAGAGAGGGCATAGCATATCTTAATACATTGAGAGGCCTTTGAATCATCTCTCCAAGACATAGAGATATATTCACTAGAGAGGGCATAGGCATATCTTAATACATTGATGAGGCTTGAATCATCTTTCCAGACATAGAGATATTTACAGAGAGGGCATAGCATATCTTAATACATTGAAGTAGCTTGAATCACCTTTCCAGACATAGAGATATATTACTAGAGAGGGCATAGCCATATCTTAACATTGAGAAGGCTTGATATCTTTCCAGACATAGAGATATAATCTAGAGAGGGCATAGCAAATCTTAATACATTGAAGGGTGAAACATCTTTCCGACATAGAGATATATTAACTAGAGAGGGCAATAGCATATCTTAATACATTGAGAGCGTGATAAACATCTTCCAGACATATAGTATATTACTCAGAGAGGCAAGCTATATCTTAATACATGAAGGCTGATCATCTTTCCAACATAGAGATATATTACCTAGAGAGGGCATAGCATATCTTAATACCATTGAGAGCGTGATACATCTTTCCAGAATAAATAGATATATTAACTAAGAGGGCATAGCATATCTTTATACTTGATGAGGCGTGAAACATCTTTCCAGACAAGAGAATATATTACAAGAGGGGAATACCTATCTTAATACAGTGGAGAGGCTTGAATCATCTTTCCAGCATAGAGATATATTATAGAGAGGTATATCCTATCTTAATACATTGAGAGGCTGATCAATCTTTCCAGACATAGAGATAATATCTAGAGAGGGCAATAGCATAATATTAATACATTGAAGAGGCCTTGAATCATATTTCCAGACATACAGAGATATATTACTAGAGAGGGCCAATAGCATATCTTAATACATTGAGAGGCTTGAATTCAATCTTCCAGACATAGAGATATAATTACTAGAAGAGGGCATAGCAATATCTTAATACATTGAGAGGCGTGAAACATCTTTCCAGACATAGAGAGTATATTACTAGAGAGGGCAATGCCCAATCATCCTTAATACGTTGAGAGGCTTGAATAATCTTTTCAGGCATAGAGATATATTACTAGAGAGGGCATAGCATATCTTTAATACATTGAGAGGCTTGCAAAACATCTTTTAGCGGGCTCTACCAGGATACGAAGCCTGCAATGCCCAGTGTTACTCCTACGCATAAAATCTGAAGACTAGACTTACCAATCTGAAAGCCATCTAGATTTCCTTCTAATCTAATGTTGGGAATATCAATCGTTTGACCTGTCTACATCCGGTGTTGTTTTCCCATGTGCATTTTAGTTTTCTTCCCAAATCCAACTTTAACAAGGGTTCGCCTGCCTTCTTGTCCAATCTATTGCAGGCTCTGGCCCACAGAAATCTGTAGATGCCCCTTAATATAATACTTAACTTAGAGTGCACCAATAACCAATTTTGAAATGTAGTCTATAATTTTGCGATAATTTTGCTGCCATTTGTTACGCAGAAATTAAACATTTTGCAACGGCAATTTAATCG
>JACMZG010000550.1:0-17066 GCA_018340805.1 Microvelia longipes
CCGGGTGAGGCGGAATTTGAACCACCGACCACGGATCACTGGCAACCACTACAAAGTCCTCCGCTCTAACCAACCCGAGCTATTTTTTTTCACGTTTCAATAAACATGATAGTTGACTATTTTTTTTTCACTGTTTTTCATAACATATATTGAAATTCAAAAAAATTCCGATGAGCCAAGATTTGAAACCACCGGACCTAAGATCACGGCTAACCACTAAAGTCCTCCGCCCTACCAACTGAGCTATCAACGTCAATTTAAATGCCTTCGTTACTTCCAACCATAACACTAATAAAAATCATTTCAAACTCATCAAAAAACTTTATCAGTAAATTCCATTCCAATAAATTACAATAGAAAATCATTTTTACCACATATCAAAATTTCAAATTTCCACTTCAATATGATTTTCAATTACACATTTTTCACCAATTTCAAATAAATAAATATTCTTCACATTACTGATATTTTTCATCAATTTTTTTTTTTCACTGTTTTTCATAACATGATATTGAAATTTCAAAAAATCCGGTGAGCGATTTTGAACTGCACCCGACTAAGATCACTGCTAACACTACAGTCCTCCCGCTCTACAACTGACTATTGTTTTTTCACTGTTTCAAACAGTGATATTTTACTATTTTTTTTCACTGTTTTCATAACAGTGATATTTGAAAATTCAAAAAAATCCGATGAGGCGGATTGAACCACCGACCTAAGGATCACTGCTAACGCCTACGTCCTCCGCTCACCAACTGACCTATCACCGTCATTTAATGCTCGTTTACTGCGATCTTATAATCACTAAATAAACCATTTTCAAATATTTTTTCATCATTTTTTTTCACTGTTTTTCATAAACATATATTTGAAATTCAAAAAAATTGCGGTGGGCCGGATTTTGAACCACAACCTAAGGACGACACTGCAACCACTACAGTCTCCGCTCTACCGAACGAAGCCTATTTTTTTTTCACTGTGTTTTCATAACAGTGATATTTTGAGCTATTTTTTTCCAACTGTTTTTTCAAACAGTGTATTTGAAATCAAAAAAAATTCCGGTGAGCAAATTTGAACCACTGACCAAAGGAATCACTGCTACCATTTAAATGCTCGTTTACTTCCACTTAAGAATCATAATTAAAAACCATTTCAAATCTCATCATAACATTTGTCGTAATCCATTCAATAAAATAACAAGAATATCATTTTTAAATACATTTAAGTTTGCCATTTCAATATTGATTTCAAATTTTACACATTCAAATTTCAAATAAATAAATATTTCTTCACATTACCTAAATTTTTTTCAATCCATTTTTTTCACTGTTTCATAACAGTGAATAATTTTGAAATTCAAAAAATTCGGTGAGCCGGATGAACCACCGACCTAAGATCACTGCTAACGCACACAGTCCCCGCCTACCTAACTGAGCTATCCGCGGTCATTTTAAATCTACGTTTTACTTGCAATCTTATAATCACTTAATAAAACCATTTCACACACTCTCACATAAACATTTGTCGAATCCATTCAAATAAAACAATAGAAATATTCATTTTTTAATATCAATTTTCAATTTTCCATTTCAATATTGATTTCAATTTACAACCCTCAACACACACACACCACACTCACACCTCCTACTATTCTTCATCACTTCTACTCAACATCGTCGATAACACGTGATATTTGCAAATTTTCAAAAAAATCCGCGTGAGCGGATTTGAACCACCCGACCACAGGACCCACTGCTTCAACCACTCAAGTCCCCCGCTCTACCAACTGACTTCACCGCATTTTAAATGCCCTTCGTTTTTACTCCGCATCTTACTAATCACTCAATTAAAACCATTCCAACATCTCATTCATAATCATGTTGTCGTAATCCCATCTCAATACAAATCACAATAAAATATCATTTTTTTAACTATCAATTTCAATTTCCCCATTTCAATATGAATTTTCCCAAATTCACACACCACCTCATATAAAGTACAAATTTTCTCACCAATTACTAATCATTTCTTCACATTCTATCAACATCCGTCTTGTTAAATGATCATTTAAAATTCTCACAAAAATATTCCGCGTGAGGCGGATTTCTGAACCCACAACCGACCTACAGGATCCACTGCTAAACCCCACCTACCCCCCTCACTAACGTGAGCTATCCAACCGTCATTTTAAATGCTCGTTACTTGCATCTTATACACACTCAATTTAAAAAACCCATTTCCAAATCTCACTCAATAACATTGCTCGTAATTCCATTCCAATAAATTACCATAGAACAACTCATTTCTTTAATATCAATTTCAATTTTGCCCATCCCAATTGATCTTCAAATTTTAACACCATTTCAAATACATATAAATTAAAATCTTCTTCCACCATGAAATATTTTTTCATCAATTCTATCAACACTGTCGGACTAACAGCTGATATTTGAAATTTCAAAAAAATTCCGTGAGGCGCCGATTTGACACCACCAGACCAGGCATCACTCGCTAACTCACTACTAATCCCGCTCAACTGACTATATTTTACTTTTCAACTGACTTTCTAAAAAATGAACTAATTTTTTTTTTTACCTGTTTTTTCATAACAGTGATATGAAAATTTAAAAAAATCCGGCTGAGCGCAAATTTGAAACCATCCGAACCACAGACACTCGCTCTAAAACACATTCTATCTTCGTTTACTCCATCTTAAAATCACTAATTAACAACCATTTCAAATCTCATCTATAACAATTGTCGTAATCCCATTCACCAAATAAATACAAGTAGAAATATTCATTTTAATAATCAATTTCAATTTCCATTTCCAATAATCCCTGATTTTCAATTCTTCACCAACATTCGTTCAAATTTCAAATAAATAAATTTTCTCCCCATACTAATACTTTTTTCATCCATCTTTTTTTCACTGTTTTTTTCATAACACTCGCATATTTTGACATTCTCACAAAAACATTCCGGTGAGGCGATTCTGAACCACCGACCTAAGCGATCACTGCTCACCATACATCTCGCTCACACACGTCGAGCTACACCGTCTTAAAATGCTTCGTTACCCCTTGCATCTTATAATCATACATTAAACCCATCAACCTCACTTAAACACCTTAATTCCATTCCAATATAATTACATAGACAATATTCATTTTTTTAATATCAATTTCAATTTTGCCAATTCAGATATTCGATCTCTTCAAAATTTAAACCACATTTTCAAATCTACATATAAAAAATAATTTCCCTCCACCACACACACTCTTTTTTCATCATTTCTAATCAACCATCGTCGTATAACAGTGAATTTTGAAATTCATCAAAATTGCGGGAGGCGATTGCACCGACCGACCTAAGGACCACCCTCCACACACACACCCCCGCTCTACCAACTGATCTATTCTTTTTTTTCAACCTTTTTTTTCAATAACAGTGACTATCTTGAGCCTATTTTCTTTTTCACTGTTTTTTTCACTAACAGTGATATTTGCAAATTTCAACAAAACAACTCTCGCGTGAGTGCCAAATCTTTCGATACCCACGTCCTAAGGATCACTCGCTTTACAACATTCTTTAAAATGCTCTCGTTTTACTCCACTACTTATAATCCACTAATTAAAACATCTCTCAAAACCTCACTTCTATACGATTTGCGTATCATTTCATTCAATACAATTAATACGAAATATTCATTCTTTTCCATACATTTAATTCACACACACACCATTTTACAACATTCCTTCAAAAATTTCAAATAAATAAATATTCCTTCCCATTACTAGATATTTTTTTCCAGTCACCTCTTTTTTTTCAACTGTTTTTCATAACAGTGATATTTTAAATTTCAAATAATTCCGGTGAGGCGGATTGAACCACCGATCCTAAGGATCACGCAACCACCAACAGTCCTCCGCCCTACCACACTGAGCTATCACCTGTCATTTTAAATGCTCGTCTTCTACTTGCATCTTATAACACTAATCTAAAAACCTTTCACAATCTCATTCATCAAACATTCTGTCCGTAATCCATTCAATATAATTACAAAAGAACGTAATCTCATTTTCTAAATACTCATTTCAATTTGCCATTTCAATATTGATTTTCAAATTTTAACACCATTTTCAAATTACATATCAAATAAATAATTTCTTCCCACCCCACACACCGCCCTTTTTTCATCATTTCTTCAACCATCGTCGTGATCTTCACCAAGTGATATTCTTGCGAATTCAAACAAAATTCGCGTGAGCGCGGACTTTGACCCACCGACCTTAACGATCACTGCTAACCAACTACAGCCTCCTCCGCTCCTACCAACTGACTACAACCGGTAATCTTTAAAACTGCTTGTTCTACTCCATCTTATAATTACTAATCTAACAACACCATTTCAAATCTCATTCCATCACACATCTAATCGTAATTCCATGCACATAAATTACAATAGAAATATCATTCTTCTAATATCATTCACTTGCATTTCCACATACTTGATTTCAAATCTTACACCATTTTCAAATTTCAAACTAAATAAATATTTTCACCATTACTAATATTGTTTTTCATCAATTTTTCTTTTTTTTCACTGTCTTTCTTTCAAAAAAGCATCAACCATGCTATTTCGAAATTACTCAAAAAAATTCCGGTGAAGCGCGATTTGACACCACCGACCTAAGGATCACCTGCTAACCCACTACCACGTCCTCCGCTCCTTACCAACCGAGCTATCACCGGTCATTTTAAATCCTTCGTTACTTGCATCTTATAATCACCTAATTAAAACCCATTTAACAATCTCATCCATAACATTTGTCGTCAATTCAATCAACTAAAATTCACATAAAACCTATTCCATCCACCTCTCATATCAATTCCCACTTTTGCCACTTCAATATTGGATTTTCAAATTTAACAACGATCTTTCTTCACAATACCATACAAATAAATATTCTCTCCACCATCTACTAAACTATTTTTTCAATCATTTCTATCAACCTCCGTCGCCGATACACAGTGACTATTGTTTGCAAGATTCCTCAAAAAAACTTTCGGTGAGGCGGATCTTGAACCACTCGACCTAAGATCACCTGCCTCACTCACTACAGTCCGCTCCGCTCTACCAACTGACTATCACCGCGCTCATCTTAAAATGCTTCTTCTTCTTATAACTTCCATCCCGCTAACCACTACATTAAATAACCATTCTTGCAAATCTCATTCACAACATTTTCCGTAATTCATTCAATAAAATTACAATAGAAAAGTATCTCATCTTTTTTTAATTCACAACTTTCTAATTCGCCAATTCACACACGACACAAATTTACACATTTCAAATACATAAAATAATATTTCTTCACCATCATACTAATCTTACCATCTCTTTTTCTCTCAACACTCTTCACTCAACAGCTGATATTTGAAAATCAAAAAAATTCCGGTGCAGCGCGGATTCTGTAAACACCCGACTAACGACTCATGCTATACCACGCCCCAGTGCCTCCGCTGCTACCATACTGAGCTATCACCGGTCATTTTAGAACTGCTCGTTTAACTTCTCTTATATCACTAATTCAAAAATGCATTTCAAATTATCTCATCCACACCCTATGCGTACTTCCATTCAATAAATCTACAATAGAAACATACTTCATTTTTAAAACTATCACATTCTTCATTTTGCCGATCTTCAACTATTGATTTTCAAACTTTTACACATTTTTCAAAATTCACCAATAAATCAAATCATTCTCCACCATTCTAATATCTTTCTTTCATCACTCTTTTTTTTCAACTGTTTCTTTCATAACCATGAATTTGAAATTCAAAAAACAATTCCGGTGAGCGGATGAACCAACCGACCCTAATGGATCACACCGCTACCATCTCACCAGTCCTCCCTCTACCAACTGCAAGCTAATTTTTTCTTCAACCTGTTTTTTCATAACAGCTGATCATTTCTGAGCTATTTTTTTCACTGTTTTTTCATAACAGTGAAATATTTCTGAATTTGTCCAAAAAAATCCGGTGGAGGCGGATTTGAACCACCGACCTAAGGATCACTGCTAACCACTACAGTCCTCCGCTCTACCAACTGAGCTAACCACCGGTCATTTTAAATGCTTCGTTTTACTTGCATCTTATAATCACTAATTAAAAACCATTTCAAATATTCTTTTCTATCATTTATTTTTTCCATTCAATTTTCATAACAGTGAATTTTTTAATTTCAAAAAAAATTTGCATTTTCAATACCGAACCTAAGGATCCACTTTTCAAAACACAGTTCCTCCGCTCTAACCAACTTAGCTATTTTTTTTTACTGTTTTCATCATATTTTTTTTTTTCAACTTTTTCTTTGATAACAGTGATATTTTGAAATTTCAAAAAAATTCCGGTGAGGCGCAATTGAAACCACTACAAAGGATCACTGCCACATTTTAATGCTTCGTTTTACTTTCATCTTATAATCACTAATTAAAAACCATTTCAAATCTCATTCATAAATTTATCGTAATTCCATTCAATAAATTACAATAGAAATATTCATTTTAATATCAATTTCAATTTTGCCATTTCAATATTGATTTTCAAATTTTACACATTTTTCAAATTTCAAATAAATAAATATTTCTTCACCATTACTAATATTTTTTTCATCATTTTATCACATTCATAAACAGTGATATTTTTCAAAAAAATTCCGGTGAGGCGGATTTGAACCACCGACCTAAGGATCACTGCTAACCACTACAGTCCTCCGCTCTACCAACTGAGCTATCACCGGTCATTTTAAATGCTTCGTTTACTTGCATCTTATAATCACTAATTAAAAACCATTTCAAATCTCATTCATAACATTTATCGTAATTCCATTCAATAAATTACAATAGAAATATTCATTTTTTAATATCAATTTTCAATTTTGCCATTTCAATATTGATTTTCAAATTTTACACATTTTTTCAAATTTCAAATAAATAAATATTTCTTCACCATTACTAATTTTTTTCATCATTTCTATCAACATCGTCGTGATAACAGTGATATTTTGAAATTTCAAAAAAATTCCGGTGAGGCGGATTTGAACCACCGACCTAAGGATCACTGCTAACCACTACAGTCCTCCGCTCTACCAACTGAGCTATCACCGGTCATTTTAAATGCTTCGTTTTACTTGCATCTTATAATCACTAATTAAAAACCATTTCAAATCTCATTCATTTATAATTCCATTCAATAAATTACAATAGAAATATTCATTTTTTTAATATCAATTTCAATTTTGCCATTTCAATATTGATTTTCAAATTTTACACATTTTTCAAATTTCAAATAAAAAAATTTCTTCACCATTACTAATATTTTTTTCATCATTTCTATCAACATCGTCGTGATAACAGTGATATTTTGAAATTTCAAAAAATTCCGGTGAGGCGGATTTGAACCACCGACCTAAGGATCACTGCTAACCACTACAGTCCTCCGCTCTACCAACTGAGCTATCACCGGTCATTTTTTTCACTGATAACAGTAATTCCATCAATTCATCTATTCATTTTTTTTATGTTTTTCATCAACCAGTGTGATCATTTTAAATTTCAAAAAAAATTCCGGTGAGGATTTGAACCACCGACCTAAGGATCACTGAGCTCCTATTTTAAATGCTTCGTTTTACTTACATCTTATAATCACTAATTAAAAACCATTTCAAATCTCATTCATAACATTTATCGTAATTCCATTCAATAAATTACAAGAAAATATTCATTTTTTAATATCAATTTCAATTTTGCCATTTCAATATTGATTTTCAAATTTTACACATTTTTTCAAATTTCAAATAAATAAATATTTCTTCACCATTACTAATATTTTTTCATCATTTCTCAACATCGTCGTGATAACAGTGATATTTTGAAATTTCAAAAAAATTCCGGTGAGGCGGATTTGAACCACCGACCTAAGGATCACTGCTAACCACTACAGTCCTCTCTCTACCAACTGAGCTATCACCGGTCATTTAAATGCTTCGTTTACTTATCTATAATCACTAATTAAAAACCATTTCAAATCTCATTCATAACATTTATCGTAATTCCATTCAATAAATTACAATAGAAATATTCATTTTTTAATATCAATTTCAATTTTGCCATTTCAATATTGATTTTCAAATTTTACACATTTTTCAAATTTCAAATAAATAAATATTTCTTCACCATTACTATATTTTTTTCATCATTTCTATCAACATCGTCGTTAACAGTGATATTTTGAAATTTCAAAAAAAATATTTTTTGAAAATGTCGGTGATATTGAAATTTCACCCTAACCACCGATCACTCCGCTCTAACCACATTTTAAATGCTTCGTTTTACTTACATCTTATAATCACTAATTAAAAACCATTTCAAATCTCATTCATAACATTTATCGTAATTCCATTCAATAAATTACAATAGAAATATTCATTTTTTAATATCAATTTCAATTTTGCCATTTCAATATTGATTTTCAAATTTTACACATTTTTCAAATTTCAAATAAATAAATATTTCTTCACCATTACTAATATTTTTTTCATCATTTCTATCAACATCGTCGTGATATTGATATTTTGAAATTTCAAAAAAATTCGAGCGGATTTGAACCACCAAACCACTACAGTCCTCCGCTCTACCAACTGAGCTATCACCGGTCATTTTAAATGCTTCGTTTTACTTGCATCTTATAATCACTAATTAAAAACCATTTCAATCTCATATAACATTTATCGTAATTCCATTCAATAAATTACAATAGAAATATTCATTTTTTTAATATCAATTTCAATTTTGCCATTTCAATATTGATTTTCAAATTTTACACATTTTTCAAATTTCAAATAAATAAATATTTCTTCACCATTACTAATATTTTTTTCATCATTTCTATCAACATCGTCGTGATAACAGTGATATTTTGAAATTTCAAAAAAATTCCGGTGAGGCGGATTTTGAACCACCGACCTAAGGATCACTGCTAACCACTACAGTCCTCCGCTCTACCAACTGAGCTATCACCGGTCATTTTAAATGCTTCGTTTTACTTGCATCTTATAATCACTAATTAAAAACCATTTCAAATCTCATTCATAACATTTATCGTAATTCCATTCAATAAATTACAATAGAAATATTCATTTTTTTAATATCAATTTCAATTTTGCCATTTCAATATTGATTTTCAAATTTTACACATTTTTCAAATTTCAAAAATAAATACCACCATTACTAATATTTTTTCATCATTTCTACAACATCGTCGTGATAACAGTGATATTTTGAAATTTCAAAAAAATTCCGGTGAGGCGGATTTGAACCACCGACCTAAGGATCACTGCTAACCACTACAGTCCTCCGCTCTACCAACTGAGCTATCACCGGTCATTTTAAATGCTTCGTTTTACTTGCATCTTATAATCACTAATTAAAACCATTTCAAATCTCATTCATAACATTATCGTAATTCCATTCAATAAATTACAATAGAAATATTCATTTTTTTAATATCAATTTCAATTTTGCCATTTCAATATTGATTTTCAAATTTTACACATTTTTCAAATTTCAAATAAATAAATATTTCTTCACCATTACTAATATTTTTTTTTTCATCAAGTCGTGATATTTGAAATTTCAAAAAAATTCCGGTGAGGCGGATTTGAACCACCGACCTAAGGATCACTGCTAACCACTACAGTCCTCCGCTCTACCAACTGAGCTATCACCGGTCATTTTAAATGCTTCGTTTTACTTGCATCTTATAATCACTAATTAAAAACCATTTCAAATCTCATTCATAACATTTATCGTAATTCCATTCAATAAATTACAATAGAAATATTCATTTTTTTAATATCAATTTCAATTTTGCCATTTCAATATTTTCAAATTTTACACATTTTTCAAATTTCAAATAAATAAATATTTCTTCACCATTACTAATATTTTTTTCATCATTTCTATCAACATCGTCGTGATAACAGTGATATTTTGAAATTTCAAAAAAAATTCCGGTGAGGCGGATTTGAACCACCGACCTAAGGATCACTGCTAACCACTACAGTAACTTTGGCCAAGGATGAAATTTCAAAAAAATTCCGGTGAGGCGGATTTGAACCACCGACCTATCACTGCTTACCATGCTTCGTTTTACTTCATCTTATAATCACTAATTAAAAACCATTTCAAATCTCATTCATAACATTTATCGTAATTCCATTCAATAAATTACAATAGAAATATTCATTTTTTTAATATTTCAATTTTGCCATTTCAATATTGATTTTCAAATTTTACACATTTTTTCAAATTTCAAATAAATAAATATTTCTTCACCATTACTAATATTTTTTTCATCATTTTTCACGTCGTGATACAGTGATATTTTGAAATTTCAAAAAAATTCCGGTGAGGCGGATTTGAACCACCGACCTAAGGATCACTGCTAACCACTACAGTCCTCCGCTCTACCAACTGAGCTATCACCGGTCATTTTAAATGCTTCGTTTTACTTGCATCTTATAATCACTAATTAAAAACCATTTCAAATCTCATTCATAACATTTATCGTAATTCCATTCAATAAATTACAATAGAAATATTCATTTTTTAATATCAATTTCAATTTTGCCATTTCAATATTGATTTTCAAATTTTACACATTTTCAAATTTCAAATAAATAAATTTCTTCACCATTACTAATATTTTTTTATCATTTCTATCAACATCGTCGTGATTTTTCAATTTTGCGAACCCTATTTGAACCACCGACCTTTGATTTAAAATGCTTCGTTTTACTTGATCTTATAATCACTAATTAAAAACCATTTCAAATCTCATTCATAACATTTATCGTAATTCCATTCAATAAATTACAATAGAAATATTCATTTTTTAAATATCAATTTCAATTTTGCCATTTCAATATTGATTTTCAAATTTTACACATTTTTCAAATTTCAAATAAATAAATATTCTTCACCATTACTAATATTTTTTTCATCATTTCTATCAACGATAACAGTGATATTTTGAAATTTCAAAAAAATTCCGGTGAGGCGGATTTGAACCACCGACCTAAGGATCACTGCTAACCACTACAGTCCTCCGCTCTACCAACTGAGCTATCACCGGTCATTTTAAATGCTTCGTTTTACTTGCATCTTATAATCACTAATTAAAAACCATTTCAAATCTCATTCATAACATTTATCGTAATTCCATTCAATAAATTACAATAGAAATATTCATTTTTTTAATATCAATTTCAATTTTGCCATTTCAATATTGATTTTCAAATTTTACACATTTTTCAAATTTCAAATAAATAAATATTTCTTCACCATTACTAATATTTTTTTCATCATTTCTATCAACATCGTCGTGATAACAGTGATATTTTGAAATTTCAAAAAAATTCCGGTGAGGCGGATTTGAACCACCGACCTAAGGATCACTGCTAACCACTACAGTCCTCCGCTCTACCAACTGAGCTATCACCGGTCATTTTAAATGCTTCGTTTTACTTGCATCTTATAATCACTAATTAAAAACCATTTCAAATCTCATTCATAACATTTATCGTAATTCCATTCAATAAATTACAATAGAAATATTCATTTTTTTAATATCAATTTCAATTTTGCCATTTCAATATTGATTTTCAAATTTTACACATTTTTCAAATTTCAAATAAATAAATATTTCTTCACCATTACTAATATTTTTTTCATCATTTCTATCAACATCGTCGTGATAACAGTGATATTTTGAAATTTCAAAAAAATTCCGGTGAGGCGGATTTGAACCACCGACCTAAGGATCACTGCTAACCACTACAGTCCTCCGCTCTACCAACTGAGCTATCACCGGTCATTTTAAATGCTTCGTTTTACTTGCATCTTATAATCACTAATTAAAAACCATTTCAAATCTCATTCATAACATTTATCGTAATTCCATTCAATAAATTACAATAGAAATATTCATTTTTTTAATATCAATTTCAATTTTGCCATTTCAATATTGATTTTCAAATTTTACACATTTTTCAAATTTCAAATAATAAATATTTCTTCACCATTACTAATATTTTTTTCATCATTTCTATCAACATCGTCGTGATAACAGTGATATTTTGAAATTTCAAAAAAATTCCGGTGAGGCGGATTTGAACCACCGACCTAAGGATCACTGCTAACCACTACAGTCCTCCGCTCTACCAACTGAGCTATCACCGGTCATTTTAAATGCTTCGTTTTACTTGCATCTTATAATCACTAATTAAAAACCATTTCAAATCTCATTCATAACATTTATCGTAATTCCATTCAATAAATTACAATAGAAATATTCATTTTTTTAATATCAATTTCAATTTTGCCATTTCAATATTGATTTTCAAATTTTACACATTTTTCAAATTTCAAATAAATAAATATTTCTTCACCATTACTAATATTTTTTTCATCATTTCTATCAACATCGTCGTGATAACAGTGATATTTTGAAATTTCAAAAAAATTCCGGTGAGGCGGATTTGAACCACCGACCTAAGGATCACTGCTAACCACTACAGTCCTCCGCTCTACCAACTGAGCTATCACCGGTCATTTTAAATGCTTCGTTTTACTTGCATCTTATAATCACTAATTAAAAACCATTTCAAATCTCATTCATAACATTTATCGTAATTCCATTCAATAAATTACAATAGAAATATTCATTTTTTTAATATCAATTTCAATTTTGCCATTTCAATATTGATTTTCAAATTTTACACATTTTTCAAATTTCAAATAAATAAATATTTCTTCACCATTACTAATATTTTTTTCATCATTTCTATCAACATCGTCGTGATAACAGTGATATTTTGAAATTTCAAAAAAATTCCGGTGAGGCGGATTTGAACCACCGACCTAAGGATCACTGCTAACCACTACAGTCCTCCGCTCTACCAACTGAGCTATCACCGGTCATTTTAAATGCTTCGTTTTACTTGCATCTTATAATCACTAATTAAAAACCATTTCAAATCTCATTCATAACATTTATCGTAATTCCATTCAATAAATTACAATAGAAATATTCATTTTTTTAATATCAATTTCAATTTTGCCATTTCAATATTGATTTTCAAATTTTACACATTTTTCAAATTTCAAATAAATAAATATTTCTTCACCATTACTAATATTTTTTTCATCATTTCTATCAACATCGTCGTGATAACAGTGATATTTTGAAATTTCAAAAAAATTCCGGTGAGGCGGATTTGAACCACCGACCTAAGGATCACTGCTAACCACTACAGTCCTCCGCTCTACCAACTGAGCTATCACCGGTCATTTTAAATGCTTCGTTTTACTTGCATCTTATAATCACTAATTAAAAACCATTTCAAATCTCATTCATAACATTTATCGTAATTCCATTCAATAAATTACAATAGAAAATATCATTTTTTTAATATCAATTTCAATTTTGCCATTTCAATATTGATTTTCAAATTTTACACATTTTTCAAATTTCAAATAAATAAATATTTCTTCACCATTACTAATATTTTTTTCATCATTTCTATCAACATCGTCGTGATAACAGTGATATTTTGAAATTTCAAAAAAATTCCGGTGAGGCGGATTTGAACCACCGACCTAAGGATCACTGCTAACCACTACAGTCCTCCGCTCTACCAACTGAGCTATCACCGGTCATTTTAAATGCTTCGTTTTACTTGCATCTTATAATCACTAATTAAAAACCATTTCAAATCTCATTCATAACATTTATCGTAATTCCATTCAATAAATTACAATAGAAATATTCATTTTTTTAATATCAATTTCAATTTTGCCATTTCAATATTGATTTTCAAATTTTACACATTTTTCAAATTTCAAATAAATAAATTTCTTCACCATTACTAATATTTTTTTCATCATTTCTATCAACATCGTCGTGATAACAGTGATATTTTGAAATTTCAAAAAAATTCCGGTGAGGCGGATTTGAACCACCGACCTAAGGATCACTGCTAACCACTACAGTCCTCCGCTCTACCAACTGAGCTATCACCGGTCATTTTAAATGCTTCGTTTTACTTGCATCTTATAATCACTAATTAAAAACCATTTCAAATCTCATTCATAACATTTATCGTAATTCCATTCAATAAATTACAATAGAAATATTCATTTTTTTAATATCAATTTCAATTTTGCCATTTCAATATTGATTTTCAAATTTTACACATTTTTCAAATTTCAAATAAATAAATATTTCTTCACCATTACTAATATTTTTTTCATCATTTCTATCAACATCGTCGTGATAACAGTGATATTTTGAAATTTCAAAAAAATTCCGGTGAGGCGGATTTGAACCACCGACCTAAGGATCACTGCTAACCACTACAGTCCTCCGCTCTACCAACTGAGCTATCACCGGTCATTTTAAATGCTTCGTTTTACTTGCATCTTATAATCACTAATTAAAAACCATTTCAAATCTCATTCATAACATTATCGTAATTCCATTCAATAAATTACAATAGAAATATTCATTTTTTTAATATCAATTTCAATTTTGCCATTTCAATATTGATTTTCAAATTTTACACATTTTTCAAATTTCAAATAAATAAATATTTCTTCACCATTACTAATATTTTTTTCATCATTTCTATCAACATCGTCGTGATAACAGTGATATTTTGAAATTTCAAAAAAATTCCGGTGAGGCGGATTTGAACCACCGACCTAAGGATCACTGCTAACCACTACAGTCCTCCGCTCTACCAACTGAGCTATCACCGGTCATTTTAAATGCTTCGTTTTACTTGCATCTTATAATCACTAATTAAAAACCATTTCAAATCTCATTCATAACATTTATCGTAATTCCATTCAATAAATTACAATAGAAATATTCATTTTTTTAATATCAATTTCAATTTTGCCATTTCAATATTGATTTTCAAATTTTACACATTTTTCAAATTTCAAATAAATAAATATTTCTTCACCATTACTAATATTTTTTTCATCATTTCTATCAACATCGTCGTGATAACAGTGATATTTTGAAATTTCAAAAAAATTCCGGTGAGGCGGATTTGAACCACCGACCTAAGGATCACTGCTAACCACTACAGTCCTCCGCTCTACCAACTGAGCTATCACCGGTCATTTTAAATGCTTCGTTTTACTTGCATCTTATAATCACTAATTAAAAACCATTTCAAATCTCATTCATAACATTTATCGTAATTCCATTCAATAAATTACAATAGAAATATTCATTTTTTTAATATCAATTTCAATTTTGCCATTTCAATATTGATTTTCAAATTTTACACATTTTTCAAATTTCAAATAAATAAATATTTCTTCACCATTACTAATATTTTTTTCATCATTTCTATCAACATCGTCGTGATAACAGTGATATTTTGAAATTTTCAAAAAAATTCCGGTGAGGCGGATTTGAACCACCGACCTAAGGATCACTGCTAACCACTACAGTCCTCCGCTCTACCAACTGAGCTATCACCGGTCATTTTAAATGCTTCGTTTTACTTGCATCTTATAATCACTAATTAAAAACCATTTCAAAATCTCATTCATAACATTTATCGTAATTCCATTCAATAAATTACAATAGAAATATTCATTTTTTTAATATCAATTTCAATTTTGCCATTTCAATATTGATTTTCAAATTTTACACATTTTCAAATTTCAAATAAATAAATATTTCTTCACCATTACTAATATTTTTTTCATCATTTCTATCAACATCGTCGTGATAACAGTGATATTTTGAAATTTCAAAAAAATTCCGGTGAGGCGGATTTGAACCACCGACCTAAGGATCACTGCTAACCACTACAGTCCTCCGCTCTACCAACTGAGCTATCACCGGTCATTTTAAATGCTTCGTTTTACTTGCATCTTATAATCACTAATTAAAAACCATTTCAAATCTCATTCATAACATTTATCGTAATTCCATTCAATAAATTACAATAGAAATATTCATTTTTTAATATCAATTTCAATTTTGCCATTTCAATATTGATTTTCAAATTTACACATTTTTTCAAATTTCAAATAAATAAATATTTCTTCACCATTACTAATATTTTTTTCATCATTTCTATCAACATCGTCGTGATAACAGTGATATTTTGAAATTTCAAAAAAATTCCGGTGAGGCGGATTTGAACCACCGACCTAAGGATCACTGCTAACCACTACAGTCCTCCGCTCTACCAACTGAGCTATCACCGGTCATTTTAAATGCTTCGTTTTACTTGCATCTTATAATCACTAATTAAAAACCATTTCAAATCTCATTCATAACATTTATCGTAATTCCATTCAATAAATTACAATAGAAATATTCATTTTTTTAATATCAATTTCAATTTTGCCATTTCAATATTGATTTTCAAATTTTACACATTTTTTCAAATTTCAAATAAATAAATATTTCTTCACCATTACTAATATTTTTTTCATCATTTCTATCAACATCGTCGTGATAACAGTGATATTTTGAAATTTCAAAAAAATTCCGGTGAGGCGGATTTGAACCACCGACCTAAGGATCACTGCTAACCACTACAGTCCTCCGCTCTACCAACTGAGCTATCACCGGTCATTTTAAATGCTTCGTTTTACTTGCATCTTATAATCACTAATTAAAAACCATTTCAAATCTCATTCATAACATTTATCGTAATTCCATTCAATAAATTACAATAGAAATATTCATTTTTTTAATATCAATTTCAATTTTGCCATTTCAATATTGATTTTCAAATTTTACACATTTTTTCAAATTTCAAATAAATAAATATTTCTTCACCATTACTAATATTTTTTTCATCATTTCTATCAACATCGTCGTGATAACAGTGATATTTTGAAATTTCAAAAAAATTCCGGTGAGGCGGATTTGAACCACCGACCTAAGGATCACTGCTAACC
>JACMZG010000550.1:17881-30390 GCA_018340805.1 Microvelia longipes
CTGTAGCCTGAAAATCCAATGTTTGAGATGACACATGATTTGAGTAACTATATTTATACGATATTTTTCTGCACGCCAATTTTATTAAGAAGTGTTCGTGTTGAAGGATGTATTGAACCCAGTGAACCTATGATGCAAGTGAATAACTCAACTTTGTAATCTTGTTTACATGGATGGAGGTTGCTTTTTCAAGTTAGCATATGTTGCTAGATTTGCATTTATCACATTTCTCAAAATTATGCATGAAATCTTATGGACATTTAATTGTTACTTAAAAATATTTGTTTTTCTCTACATTATATAATATAATTAGCTCAACACGCTCTTTAGATTTTCACGGAACTATGGAACACCTATGATCAGCAACAACTATTAATTCAGGATGGTTCAATTCGTATCGTTATCAATTTTAAGCATGCATTATGTCTCTCTTTTATCATTTCTAAATTGACGGTTGCAATTTTGTATAAATGAGAATAGTGTTTTCATCAGATAGTTGGACCAGCACAACACTCGTTCTTCGTAGTTTTATTAAATGGTTTCGCTCGTTTGACAGTCTCTTCGTACGTGCTTGTGTGATTAAATTCCATTCAAATTCATTTATTCGCTCTTGAAGATTAGCTTTATTGTGAATGAGACCAATTAATAGGCAGAAAATATAAATTTATTGATAATACTATTTTCCATTTCTCAGATATTGATTGAAAGATAATGCGTTAATGGAATAGTTTTGGATTAAATTTTCCGAAAGTCCTAACTATAAGTTTTGTACCAGAAGTGTTTGTAGTTAAGTTAGGTTTAAGTTATTCTCCTTGAACTCAAATGAAAATGGTATATTGTGATTTCTTTTAAAGTATTGATTTAGCTGTCCGTATTCTGAAAACCTGTTTTCTTAGAGGTTTGTTGTTGAAATTTTCAATCCCATTAAACATTTTAGGCAATCTGAAGGATGTGCCAGTAATTGATTAATTCTTGGCTCAATAGCATAAACATGAATCCAAAGCTTTATGTTTCTGAATAATCACATTTTAGATGTTCAAAAGGTCTAAGAAATGTCAAACGCTTTTGGTGTGATATTCGTCGAGTAAATCAGTGCAACCTGCGTCCTCCATAAAGTAGAGGTGGTAGAAATAATAAATTTCTTGAATAATGAGGATAGAATCATCATTTTTCGTAGCTGAATCTTAATTTTTGTTTGTGTTTTTCATTGCAACCTTTAACAATGAAATTATCGGCCAAAGTTTCAGTTTTAATTTCACGCGTGCGAAAACGGAAAGAAAGTTTGAATGGATAAAAAAATTTTATAGACGCTTTGGAGTTATTTCCAGCCAAATAGTTTGAGTTCGCATTTTCTCAGTTATCAATTATAATATTCTATCAAGAATTTATCTAAAGGACTTTGATCATTATATATCTCCCACAGGCACACCGAGGTTACTGATAAAATTCACGATTTTGTAACATTAATATCTTCATTGTAAATGGAATTTACTACTTTTTTTAGAGTGAGGGCGAATTGGCAGGTATGCACTTTTTCGGGCGAAATTCAATACCAATCAATTTGGTATTTCAGTAGGCTTTGTCTATAATAATTTGAAGATCGTTTTATTTTGTTGTAATAAACAGCAATGTCGTCGCATATGCTAAAGTCTGTAATAGTATTTTTTGCCATAATTGAATGGTGTATATTGTTGAAGTGATTGCTTCCAAGACAGGATTAATTGAATAAGAGATAATATCATTGATATTGGAAAACCTTGTTTAACACCTTTCTAATTGAAATTTATCTGTTTGTACAGAACCCACAACATAAAACGAGCTTTGTATCAGTGTACAGTAATTGTAAGGAGATTAACAAATCCACTGAAACACCGCTATGTTCTGTAATTAACGACCACAATGTTAATGTGTGGAACACTGCCAAGGCGTCTTTGATGTCTAACCAGGCTCATTGCATTGGATTTTGTTTTGATATTTAGATGTTTCAAGAGCAGCTGATAAAATAGAGTTGGTGTTCAATGCATCCAGTTCATGCTCTGAACACCTTTTTTGACCAATATGCAAAATATTCGTTAATATTGGACCCGATGCACGAATTCTTTGTGCCAAGATATAGCAAAACAGTTTATATAAAACTGATAATAATGCGATAGGTCTCAAGATGAGATTTTATTGTAAGGTTCATTTTTTTATCAGGTTTTGGTATCAAAGTTGTTTTGTAGGATGGTTCCAGCTGTTAGGAATTTGACCCAAATAATAATTTTATTGTAGAATGGCTGAAGAATTCCTTCTGGACCAGAGAATTTTTAAATGCACGATTAATGTATCCATCTTGACCAGGAGTTGTATTGTCAGTTTCCGTTTCAGTGGCGTTTAATAATTCAATATTATTATTATTTCTAGTTTAAAATGACTCAAGAGGTTCTACAGAATTGTCGAATGGGTTTCATTCCAGATTACCAATTTCCTGTACAGAGTGACTGAAACTGTCTGAAATATCATCTAAAGGTTGTTTTATAGTGGCTTGCATTATTGATAATTTTATAAACCGTTTTTTTCATTGTCTTTTAAAAACTTGAAATCTTGATATCAAGTCTGTCAGACTGTTATATTGTATTTATTCCCTTAAATACGGTTTTCGAACAAATTGAACTAGGTTAATGTGGGATATGTTTGCAAGATAATATTTTCGATCAAGTCTACATATTCAAAAGGTTTTCTATAGTAATAACAATTGATTAGCTATCAGTTTTTACGTTCATTTATGACGATGTATTTATTGTTGGTAAATTTTTGTGTTAACACTGCCTTAAAGATTCAGAAGATCAGGTATATTGGAGATAATTGGGAGAAATTAATATTTAATACATCAGCGATTTCTTCAAATTTAAATTTAATTAATGCACGATCAAGTGCAAAATTTTTGATATGACATATAACAATATTACTAAAGAGCCCAGAGCAGAACGTCATGGAGGACATTTACCAAGATTGTAGCTAAGCCAACAGTTTTCTCTATTTATTTATACATCTCTAACACATTTTACAAACTTCAATATGACTCTTGCTTTTCAACCTAAGCTGGTTTGATAAGGATATAATATTCATGCTGTACAATAATCCAATTATCAGTAAGTTTGATGAATTTTTACAGGTTGTATATAAGGCAAAAATTGTTGATGCATTTTTAATTTTATCATATCAACAAATTGAGATGTATTTCGTAGCGCCTTCAATAATAGCTGTTGGTCTCTAGTACTATCGATAGTATAAATGAACTTTTCAGTGGAATTATCAAAAGTATTTCTGATTATTTGCTGTTAATAGTTGCCATTAATGATGCAAGTGAACGGTGAAATAGCTTTACAAATATTGGATTTAATTCTTTTCAAGGAGTTGTACACAATCTTGTGTTGTCATAATATCTATTGGAAGATGACTTTTTCAATTAAAGTGAAAAATTTGAGGCAAAGTATAATGGATCATAGAGGGAAAATTTTATATGAGAAATGCATTGAGATGTTTTGTGAAATGAATTAGAATTAGAGAGCAGGAAATTTGTTTAAGTAATCTGTGATGTTTTCATGATGAAGCACCTCGGTCAGAAAATAATTAAGATTGACAAAATTCAAAAGCTGTGGCTAAATTGGAATTTAACGAGTAAATTTGAAACACAGTGTTATCGTTGGGATTACGCATACTTGACGCAATCAATGTCCTTGAAACTCTGAGAAGGTTATTTTCAAAATATAGCTTTATTTTGAGCTATCAAATTAAAGAATAATTTCTGACGAAAGAATAGAAATGTAGGATAATTGGTGAATACCATGATGAAGAAGCATAAATAATACAAGGGTTTTTGTTCAGAATTATTTTTTTCCTGACTGATCACTGCCGTTTTTTTTAAATGGCAAGCTATCTTTTGATTTACGAATATAGGGATCATACACGAGATATACCAGCTCCAGACTTCTTGGAACTATGTGTATTAGTACGCTTTTTCTGTAATTAATGAACATCTTCACGAAATTTCATTAATGAAATTTTCAGGGAAAGCATGTCCATTCTTTTGCTAATAATACAGGCAAAAGGCGCAGTATACAGAAAAGGAGTGAATTGAATATTTTAATTAATATGCTTCCATATTTGGATTTACGGAACATGAAGAAATCGGTTTCGTTTTTGAAGTTGAACATATTTATCCTCTAAAGAACATTGGCTCCAATTAACATTCATTATTTATAATTTTTACCATTTCAATTACACCTAATCCTCTTCATCATCATTACAAAACAATTAAAACATTGTTCCGAGTTTCTTTTCCAAAAATCTTTCATAACTCTTTTTTTTATTATTATCTTGTTTTCCAAGAATTATCAAAACTTGTAAAAAATAATTTTCCTTTTTTAATCATTTGATCATGTTTTCTTGAAATCAAATTTCAATTTCAAATATTTTACTTTTTCGAAAAATAATGGGCTCAGCCGGGATTGAACCCGGGACCTCTCGCACCCAAAGCGAGAATCATACCCCTAGACCACTGAGCCTTGTTCAATTTCACATTGTTTCAATAATTTTACAAATAAATTCTTTCATTCAATTTCTTTGACTTTTTTTCAATTTTATTTCTCTTTTCAAACTCATATCATCATATTATTTAGGAAAAATCTCTTTACCAAACACATTTATACTTGCAACATTCATTATTAATAATTTACCATTTCAATTACACCTAATCCTCCTCATCATCATTACAAAACAATTAAAACATTGTTCCGAGTTTCTTTTCCAAAAATCTTTCATAACTCTTTTTTTTATTATTATCTTGTTTTCCAAGAATTATCAAAACTTGTAAAAATAATTTTCCTTTTTTAATCATTTGATCATGTTTTCTTGAAATCAAATTTCAATTTCAAATATTTTACTTTTTCGAAAAATAATGGGCTCAGCCGGGATTTGAACCCGGGACCTCTCGCACCCAAAGCGAGAATCATACCCCTAGACCACTGAGCCTTGTTCAATTTCACATTGTTTCAATAATTTTACAAATAAATTCTTTCATTCAATTTTTTGACTTTTTTTCAATTTTTATTTCTCTTTTCAAACTCATATCATCATATTATTTAGGAAAAATCTCTTTACCAAACACATTTATACTTGCAACATTCATTATTAATAATTTACCATTTCAATTACACCTAATCCTCCTCATCATCATTACAAAACAATTAAAACATTGTTCCGAGTTTCTTTTCCAAAAATCTTTCATAACTCTTTTTTTTATTATTATCTTGTTTTCCAAGAATTATCAAAACTTGTAAAAAATAATTTTCCTTTTTTTAATCATTTGATCATGTTTTCTTGAAATCAAATTTCAATTTCAAATATTTTACTTTTTCGAAAAATAATGGGCTCAGCCGGGATTTGAACCCGGGACCTCTCGCACCCAAAGCGAGAATCATACCCCTAGACCACTGAGCCTTGTTCAATTTCACATTGTTTCAATAATTTTACAAATAAATTCTTTCATTCAATTTCTTTGACTTTTTTTCAATTTTTATTTCTCTTTTCAAACTCATATCATCATATTATTTAGGAAAAATCTCTTTACCAAACACATTTATACTTGCAACATTCATTATTAATAATTTACCATTTCAATTACACCTAATCCTCCTCATCATCATTACAAAACAATTAAAACATTGTTCCGAGTTTCTTTTTCCAAAAATCTTTCATAACTCTTTTTTTATATTATCTTGTTTTCCAAGAATTATCAAAACTTGTAAAAAATAATTTTCCTTTTTTAATCATTTGATCATGTTTTCTTGAAATCAAATTTCAATTTCAAATATTTTACTTTTTCGAAAAATAATGGGCTCAGCCGGGATTTGAACCCGGGACCTCTCGCACCCAAAGCGAGAATCATACCCCTAGACCACTGAGCCTTGTTCAATTTCACATTGTTTCAATAATTTTACAAATAAATTCTTTCATTCAATTTCTTTGACTTTTTTTCAATTTTTATTTCTCTTTTCAAACTCATATCATCATATTATTTAGGAAAAATCTCTTTACCAAACACATTTATACTTGCAACATTCATTATTAATAATTTACCATTTCAATTACACCTAATCCTCTCATCATCATTACAAAACAATTAAAACATTGTTCCGAGTTTCTTTTCCAAAAATCTTTCATAACTCTTTTTTATTATTATCTTGTTTTCCAAGAATTATCAAAACTTGTAAAAAATAATTTTCCTTTTTTAATCATTTGATCATGTTTTCTTGAAATCAAATTTCAATTTCAAATATTTTACTTTTTCGAAAAATAATGGGCTCAGCCGGGATTTGAACCCGGGACCTCTCGCACCCAAAGCGAGAATCATACCCCTAGACCACTGAGCCTTGTTCAATTTCACATTGTTTCAATAATTTTACAAATAAATTCTTTCATTCAATTTCTTTGACTTTTTTTCAATTTTTATTTCTCTTTTCAAACTCATATCATCATATTATTTAGGAAAAATCTCTTTACCAAACACATTTATACTTGCAACATTCATTATTAATAATTTACCATTTCAATTACACCTAATCCTCCTCATCATCATTACAAAACAATTAAAACATTGTTCCGAGTTTCTTTTCCAAAAATCTTTCATAACTCTTTTTTTTTTATTATCTTGTTTTCCAAGAATTATCAAAACTTGTAAAAAATAATTTTCCTTTTTTAATCATTTGATCATGTTTTCTTGAAATCAAATTTCAATTTCAAATATTTTACTTTTTCGAAAAATAATGGGCTCAGCCGGGATTTGAACCCGGGACCTCTCGCACCCAAAGCGAGAATCATACCCCTAGACCACTGAGCCTTGTTCAATTTCACATTGTTTCAATAATTTTACAAATAAATTCTTTCATTCAATTTCTTTGACTTTTTTTCAATTTTTATTTCTCTTTTCAAACTCATATCATCATATTATTTAGGAAAAATCTCTTTACCAAACACATTTATACTTGCAACATTCATTATTAATAATTTACCATTTCAATTACACCTAATCCTCTCATCATCATTACAAAACAATTAAAACATTGTTCCGAGTTTCTTTTCCAAAAATCTTTCATAACTCTTTTTTTTATTATTATCTTGTTTTCCAAGAATTATCAAAACTTGTAAAAAATAATTTTCCTTTTTTAATCATTTGATCATGTTTTCTTGAAATCAAATTTCAATTTCAAATATTTTACTTTTTCGAAAAATAATGGGCTCAGCCGGGATTTGAACCCGGGACCTCTCGCACCCAAAGCGAGAATCATACCCCTAGACCACTGAGCCTTGTTCAATTTCACATTGTTTCAATAATTTTACAAATAAATTCTTTCATTCAATTTCTTTGACTTTTTTTCAATTTTTATTTCTCTTTTCAAACTCATATCATCATATTATTTAGGAAAAATCTCTTTTACCAAACACATTTATACTTGCAACATTCATTATTAATAATTTACCATTTCAATTACACCTAATCCTCCTCATCATCATTACAAAACAATTAAAACATTGTTCCGAGTTTCTTTTCCAAAAATCTTTCATAACTCTTTTTTTTATTATTATCTTGTTTTCCAAGAATTATCAAAACTTGTAAAAAATAATTTTCCTTTTTTAATCATTTGATCATGTTTTCTTGAAATCAAATTTCAATTTCAAATATTTTACTTTTTCGAAAAATAATGGGCTCAGCCGGGATTTGAACCCGGGACCTCTCGCACCCAAAGCGAGAATCATACCCCTAGACCACTGAGCCTTGTTCAATTTCACATTGTTTCAATAATTTTACAAATAAATTCTTTCATTCAATTTCTTTGACTTTTTTTCAATTTTTATTTCTCTTTTCAAACTCATATCATCATATTATTTAGGAAAAATCTCTTTACCAAACACATTTATACTTGCAACATTCATTATTAATAATTTACCATTTCAATTACACCTAATCCTCCTCATCATCATTACAAAACAATTAAAACATTGTTCCGAGTTTCTTTTCCAAAAATCTTTCATAACTCTTTTTTATTATTATCTTGTTTTCCAAGAATTATCAAAACTTGTAAAAAATAATTTTCCTTTTTTAATCATTTGATCATGTTTTCTTGAAATCAAATTTCAATTTCAAATATTTTACTTTTTCGAAAAATAATGGGCTCAGCCGGGATTTGAACCCGGGACCTCTCGCACCCAAAGCGAGAATCATACCCCTAGACCACTGAGCCTTGTTCAATTTCACATTGTTTCAATAATTTTACAAATAAATTCTTTCATTCAATTTCTTTGACTTTTTTTCAATTTTTATTTCTCTTTTCAAACTCATATCATCATATTATTTAGGAAAAATCTCTTTACCAAACACATTTATACTTGCAACATTCATTATTAATAATTTACCATTTCAATTACACCTAATCCTCCTCATCATCATTACAAAACAATTAAAACATTGTTCCGAGTTTCTTTTCCAAAAATCTTTCATAACTCTTTTTTTTATTATTATCTTGTTTTCCAAATTATCAAAACTTGTAAAAAATAATTTTCCTTTTTTAATCATTTGATCATGTTTTCTTGAAATCAAATTTCAATTTCAAATATTTTACTTTTTCGAAAAATAATGGGCTCAGCCGGGATTTGAACCCGGGACCTCTCGCACCCAAAGCGAGAATCATACCCCTAGACCACTGAGCCTTGTTCAATTTCACATTGTTTCAATAATTTTACAAATAAATTCTTTCATTCAATTTCTTTGACTTTTTTTCAATTTTTATTTCTCTTTTCAAACTCATATCATCATATTATTTAGGAAAAATCTCTTTACCAAACACATTTATACTTGCAACATTCATTATTAATAATTTACCATTTCAATTACACCTAATCCTCCTCATCATCATTACAAAACAATTAAAACATTGTTCCGAGTTTCTTTTCCAAAAATCTTTCATAACTCTTTTTTTTATTATTATCTTGTTTTCCAAGAATTATCAAAACTTGTAAAAAATAATTTTCCTTTTTTAATCATTTGATCATGTTTTCTTGAAATCAAATTTCAATTTCAAATATTTTACTTTTTCGAAAAATAATGGGCTCAGCCGGGATTTGAACCCGGGACCTCTCGCACCCAAAGCGAGAATCATACCCCTAGACCACTGAGCCTTGTTCAATTTCACATTGTTTCAATAATTTTACAAATAAATTCTTTCATTCAATTTCTTTGACTTTTTTTCAATTTTTATTTCTCTTTTCAAACTCATATCATCATATTATTTAGGAAAAATCTCTTTACCAAACACATTTATACTTGCAACATTCATTATTAATAATTTACCATTTCAATTACACCTAATCCTCCTCATCATCATTACAAAACAATTAAAACATTGTTCCGAGTTTCTTTTCCAAAAATCTTTCATAACTCTTTTTTTTATTATTATCTTGTTTTCCAAGAATTATCAAAACTTGTAAAAAATAATTTTCCTTTTTTAATCATTTGATCATGTTTTCTTGAAATCAAATTTCAATTTCAAATATTTTACTTTTTCGAAAAATAATGGGCTCAGCCGGGATTTGAACCCGGGACCTCTCGCACCCAAGCGAGAATCATACCCCTAGACCACTGAGCCTTGTTCAATTTCACATTGTTTCAATAATTTTACAAATAAATTCTTTCATTCAATTTCTTTGACTTTTTTTCAATTTTTATTTCTCTTTTCAAACTCATATCATCATATTATTTAGGAAAAATCTCTTTACCAAACACATTTATACTTGCAACATTCATTATTAATAATTTACCATTTCAATTACACCTAATCCTCTCATCATCATTACAAAACAATTAAAACATTGTTCCGAGTTTCTTTTCCAAAAATCTTTCATAACTCTTTTTTTTATTATTATCTTGTTTTCCAAGAATTATCAAAACTTGTAAAAAATAATTTTCCTTTTTTAATCATTTGATCATGTTTTCTTGAAATCAAATTTCAATTTCAAATATTTTACTTTTTCGAAAAATAATGGGCTCAGCCGGGATTTGAACCCGGGACTCTCGCACCCAAAGCGAGAATCATACCCCTAGACCACTGAGCCTTGTTCAATTTCACATTGTTTCAATAATTTTACAAATAAATTCTTTCATTCAATTTCTTTGACTTTTTTTCAATTTTTATTTCTCTTTTCAAACTCATATCATCATATTATTTAGGAAAAATCTCTTTACCAAACACATTTATACTTGCAACATTCATTATTAATAATTTACCATTTCAATTACACCTAATCCTCCTCATCATCATTACAAAACAATTAAAACATTGTTCCGAGTTTCTTTTCCAAAAATCTTTCATAACTCTTTTTTTTATTATTATCTTGTTTTCCAAGAATTATCAAAACTTGTAAAAAATAATTTTTTTTTTAATCATTTGATCATGTTTTCTTGAAATCAAATTTCAATTTCAAATATTTTACTTTTTCGAAAAATAATGGGCTCAGCCGGGATTTGAACCCGGGACCTCTCGCACCCAAAGCGAGAATCATACCCCTAGACCACTGAGCCTTGTTCAATTTCACATTGTTTCAATAATTTTACAAATAAATTCTTTCATTCAATTTCTTTGACTTTTTTTCAATTTTTATTTCTCTTTTCAAACTCATATCATCATATTATTTAGGAAAAATCTCTTTACCAAACACATTTATACTTGCAACATTCATTATTAATAATTTACCATTTCAATTACACCTAATCCTCCTCATCATCATTACAAAACAATTAAAACATTGTTCCGAGTTTCTTTTCCAAAAATCTTTCATAACTCTTTTTTTATTATATCTTGTTTTCCAAGAATTATCAAAACTTGTAAAAAATAATTTTCCTTTTTTAATCATTTTGATCATGTTTCTTGAAATCAAATTTCAATTTCAAATATTTTACTTTTTCGAAAAATAATGGGCTCAGCCGGGATTTGAACCCGGGACCTCTCGCACCCAAAGCGAGAATCATACCCCTAGACCACTGAGCCTTGTTCAATTTCACATTGTTTCAATAATTTTACAAATAAATTCTTTCATTCAATTTCTTTGACTTTTTTTCAATTTTTATTTCTCTTTTCAAACTCATATCATCATATTATTTAGGAAAAATCTCTTTACCAAACACATTTATACTTGCAACATTCATTATTAATAATTTACCATTTCAATTACACCTAATCCTCCTCATCATCATTACAAAACAATTAAAACATTGTTCCGAGTTTCTTTTCCAAAAATCTTTCATAACTCTTTTTTTTTATTATCTTGTTTTCCAAGAATTATCAAAACTTGTAAAAAATAATTTTCCTTTTTTAATCATTTGATCATGTTTTCTTGAAATCAAATTTCAATTTCAAATATTTTACTTTTTCGAAAAATAATGGGCTCAGCCGGGATTTGAACCCGGGACCTCTCGCACCCAAAGCGAGAATCATACCCCTAGACCACTGAGCCTTGTTCAATTTCACATTGTTTCAATAATTTTACAAATAAATTCTTTCATTCAATTTCTTTGACTTTTTTTCAATTTTTATTTCTCTTTTCAAACTCATATCATCATATTATTTAGGAAAAATCTCTTTACCAAACACATTTATACTTGCAACATTCATTATTAATAATTTACCATTTCAATTACACCTAATCCTCCTCATCATCATTACAAAACAATTAAAACATTGTTCCGAGTTTCTTTTCCAAAAATCTTTCATAACTCTTTTTTTTATTATTATCTTGTTTTCCAAGAATTATCAAAACTTGTAAAAAATAATTTTCTTTTTTAATCATTTGATCATGTTTTCTTGAAATCAAATTTCAATTTCAAATATTTTACTTTTTCGAAAAATAATGGGCTCAGCCGGGATTTGAACCCGGGACCTCTCGCACCCAAAGCGAGAATCATACCCCTAGACCACTGAGCCTTGTTCAATTTCACATTGTTTCAATAATTTTACAAATAAATTCTTTCATTCAATTTCTTTGACTTTTTTTCAATTTTTATTTCTCTTTTCAAACTCATATCATCATATTATTTAGGAAAAATCTCTTTACCAAACACATTTATACTTGCAACATTCATTATTAATAATTTACCATTTCAATTACACCTAATCCTCCTCATCATCATTACAAAACAATTAAAACATTGTTCCGAGTTTCTTTTCCAAAAATCTTTCATAACTCTTTTTTTTTATTATTATCTTGTTTTCCAAGAATTATCAAAACTTGTAAAAAATAATTTTCCTTTTTTAATCATTTGATCATGTTTTCTTGAAATCAAATTTCAATTTCAAATATTTTACTTTTTCGAAAAATAATGGGCTCAGCCGGGATTTGAACCCGGGACCTCTCGCACCCAAAGCGAGAATCATACCCCTAGACCACTGAGCCTTGTTCAATTTCACATTGTTTCAATA
>JACMZG010000551.1:0-17058 GCA_018340805.1 Microvelia longipes
CATAAGTTGTACTTTGTGTGATTTACTGTGGTTCTCTGATCGAAATCCAGTTATTAAAATAGTGATTTTCATGCTTATTTTGATCATTTTAAGCACTTAAATACGCTTTAAACAATAACATTAGAGAAATAAGCGATTTCCATCAAGAATTGTAGAAGCCATCGGCAGATTTGTTTCAATCTATTTCCTAACATGTTCAGCAATATAACAGTGTTATTTCATGCATTTTAGCAGTGGGAAACACGAGAAAACTTCGGTTTTCTACTTTAGATTCGTTCCAGACATATTGCATAAGTTGTACTTTGTGTGATTTACTGTGGTTCTCTGATCGAAATCCAGTTATTAAAATAGTGATTTTCATGCTTATTTTGATCATTTTAAGCACTTAAATACGCTTTAAACAATAACATTAGAGAAATAAGCGATTTCCATCAAGAATTGTAGAAGCCATCGGCAGATTTGTTTCAATCTATTTCCTAACATGTTCAGCAATATAACAGTGTTATTTCATGCATTTTAGCAGTGGGAAACACGAGAAAACTTCGGTTTTCTACTTTAGATTCGTTCCAGACATATTGCATAAGTTGTACTTTGTGTGATTTACTGTGGTTCTCTGATCGAAATCCAGTTATTAAAATAGTGATTTTCATGCTTATTTTGATCATTTTAAGCACTTAAATACGCTTTAAACAATAACATTAGAGAAATAAGCGATTTCCATCAAGAATTGTAGAAGCCATCGGCAGATTTGTTTCAATCTATTTCCTAACATGTTCAGCAATATAACAGTGTTATTTCATGCATTTTAGCAGTGGGAAACACGAGAAAACTTCGGTTTTCTACTTTAGATTCGTTCCAGACATATTGCATAAGTTGTACTTTGTGTGATTTACTGTGGTTCTCTGATCGAAATCCAGTTATTAAAATAGTGATTTTCATGCTTATTTTGATCATTTTAAGCACTTAAATACGCTTTAAACAATAACATTAGAGAAATAAGCGATTTCCATCAAGAATTGTAGAAGCCATCGGCAGATTTGTTTCAATCTATTTCCTAACATGTTCAGCAATATAACAGTGTTATTTCATGCATTTTAGCAGTGGGAAACACGAGAAAACTTCGGTTTTCTACTTTAGATTCGTTCCAGACATATTGCATAAGTTGTACTTTGTGTGATTTACTGTGGTTCTCTGATCGAAATCCAGTTATTAAAATAGTGATTTTCATGCTTATTTTGATCATTTTAAGCACTTAAATACGCTTTAAACAATAACATTAGAGAAATAAGCGATTTCCATCAAGAATTGTAGAAGCCATCGGCAGATTTGTTTCAATCTATTTCCTAACATGTTCAGCAATATAACAGTGTTATTTCATGCATTTTAGCAGTGGGAAACACGAGAAAACTTCGGTTTTCTACTTTAGATTCGTTCCAGACATATTGCATAAGTTGTACTTTGTGTGATTTACTGTGGTTCTCTGATCGAAATCCAGTTATTAAAATAGTGATTTTCATGCTTATTTTGATCATTTTAAGCACTTAAATACGCTTTAAACAATAACATTAGAGAAATAAGCGATTTCCATCAAGAATTGTAGAAGCCATCGGCAGATTTGTTTCAATCTATTTCCTAACATGTTCAGCAATATAACAGTGTTATTTCATGCATTTTAGCAGTGGGAAACACGAGAAAACTTCGGTTTTCTACTTTAGATTCGTTCCAGACATATTGCATAAGTTGTACTTTGTGTGATTTACTGTGGTTCTCTGATCGAAATCCAGTTATTAAAATAGTGATTTTCATGCTTATTTTGATCATTTTAAGCACTTAAATACGCTTTAAACAATAACATTAGAGAAATAAGCGATTTCCATCAAGAATTGTAGAAGCCATCGGCAGATTTGTTTCAATCTATTTCCTAACATGTTCAGCAATATAACAGTGTTATTTCATGCATTTTAGCAGTGGGAAACACGAGAAAACTTCGGTTTTCTACTTTAGATTCGTTCCAGACATATTGCATAAGTTGTACTTTGTGTGATTTACTGTGGTTCTCTGATCGAAATCCAGTTATTAAAATAGTGATTTTCATGCTTATTTTGATCATTTTAAGCACTTAAATACGCTTTAAACAATAACATTAGAGAAATAAGCGATTTCCATCAAGAATTGTAGAAGCCATCGGCAGATTTGTTTCAATCTATTTCCTAACATGTTCAGCAATATAACAGTGTTATTTCATGCATTTTAGCAGTGGGAAACACGAGAAAACTTCGGTTTTCTACTTTAGATTCGTTCCAGACATATTGCATAAGTTGTACTTTGTGTGATTTACTGTGGTTCTCTGATCGAAATCCAGTTATTAAAATAGTGATTTTCATGCTTATTTTGATCATTTTAAGCACTTAAATACGCTTTAAACAATAACATTAGAGAAATAAGCGATTTCCATCAAGAATTGTAGAAGCCATCGGCAGATTTGTTTCAATCTATTTCCTAACATGTTCAGCAATATAACAGTGTTATTTCATGCATTTTAGCAGTGGGAAACACGAGAAAACTTCGGTTTTCTACTTTAGATTCGTTCCAGACATATTGCATAAGTTGTACTTTGTGTGATTTACTGTGGTTCTCTGATCGAAATCCAGTTATTAAAATAGTGATTTTCATGCTTATTTTGATCATTTTAAGCACTTAAATACGCTTTAAACAATAACATTAGAGAAATAAGCGATTTCCATCAAGAATTGTAGAAGCCATCGGCAGATTTGTTTCAATCTATTTCCTAACATGTTCAGCAATATAACAGTGTTATTTCATGCATTTTAGCAGTGGAAACACGAGAAAACTTCGGTTTTCTACTTTAGATTCGTTCCAGACATATTGCATAAGTTGTACTTTGTGTGATTTACTGTGGTTCTCTGATCGAAATCCAGTTATTAAAATAGTGATTTTCATGCTTATTTTGATCATTTTAAGCACTTAAATACGCTTTAAACAATAACATTAGAGAAATAAGCGATTTCCATCAAGAATTGTAGAAGCCATCGGCAGATTTGTTTCAATCTATTTCCTAACATGTTCAGCAATATAACAGTGTTATTTCATGCATTTTAGCAGTGGGAAACACGAGAAAACTTCGGTTTTCTACTTTAGATTCGTTCCAGACATATTGCATAAGTTGTACTTTGTGTGATTTACTGTGGTTCTCTGATCGAAATCCAGTTATTAAAATAGTGATTTTCATGCTTATTTTGATCATTTTAAGCACTTAAATACGCTTTAAACAATAACATTAGAGAAATAAGCGATTTCCATCAAGAATTGTAGAAGCCATCGGCAGATTTGTTTCAATCTATTTCCTAACATGTTCAGCAATATAACAGTGTTATTTCATGCATTTTAGCAGTGGGAAACACGAGAAAACTTCGGTTTTCTACTTTAGATTCGTTCCAGACATATTGCATAAGTTGTACTTTGTGTGATTTACTGTGGTTCTCTGATCGAAATCCAGTTATTAAAATAGTGATTTTCATGCTTATTTTGATCATTTTAAGCACTTAAATACGCTTTAAACAATAACATTAGAGAAATAAGCGATTTCCATCAAGAATTGTAGAAGCCATCGGCAGATTTGTTTCAATCTATTTCCTAACATGTTCAGCAATATAACAGTGTTATTTCATGCATTTTAGCAGTGGGAAACACGAGAAAACTTCGGTTTTCTACTTTAGATTCGTTCCAGACATATTGCATAAGTTGTACTTTGTGTGATTTACTGTGGTTCTCTGATCGAAATCCAGTTATTAAAATAGTGATTTTCATGCTTATTTTGATCATTTTAAGCACTTAAATACGCTTTAAACAATAACATTAGAGAAATAAGCGATTTCCATCAAGAATTGTAGAAGCCATCGGCAGATTTGTTTCAATCTATTTCCTAACATGTTCAGCAATATAACAGTGTTATTTCATGCATTTTAGCAGTGGGAAACGAGAAAACTTCGGTTTTCTACTTTAGATTCGTTCCAGACATATTGCATAAGTTGTACTTTGTGTGATTTACTGTGGTTCTCTGATCGAAATCCAGTTATTAAAATAGTGATTTTCATGCTTATTTTGATCATTTTAAGCACTTAAATACGCTTTAAACAATAACATTAGAGAAATAAGCGATTTCCATCAAGAATTGTAGAAGCCATCGGCAGATTTGTTTCAATCTATTTCCTAACATGTTCAGCAATATAACAGTGTTATTTCATGCATTTTAGCAGTGGGAAACACGAGAAAACTTCGGTTTTCTACTTTAGATTCGTTCCAGACATATTGCATAAGTTGTACTTTGTGTGATTTACTGTGGTTCTCTGATCGAAATCCAGTTATTAAAATAGTGATTTTCATGCTTATTTTGATCATTTTAAGCACTTAAATACGCTTTAAACAATAACATTAGAGAAATAAGCGATTTCCATCAAGAATTGTAGAAGCCATCGGCAGATTTGTTTCAATCTATTTCCTAACATGTTCAGCAATATAACAGTGTTATTTCATGCATTTTAGCAGTGGAAACACGAGAAAACTTCGGTTTTCTACTTTAGATTCGTTCCAGACATATTGCATAAGTTGTACTTTGTGTGATTTACTGTGGTTCTCTGATCGAAATCCAGTTATTAAAATAGTGATTTTCATGCTTATTTTGATCATTTTAAGCACTTAAATACGCTTTAAACAATAACATTAGAGAAATAAGCGATTTCCATCAAGAATTGTAGAAGCCATCGGCAGATTTGTTTCAATCTATTTCCTAACATGTTCAGCAATATAACAGTGTTATTTCATGCATTTTAGCAGTGGGAAACACGAGAAAACTTCGGTTTTCTACTTTAGATTCGTTCCAGACATATTGCATAAGTTGTACTTTGTGTGATTTACTGTGGTTCTCTGATCGAAATCCAGTTATTAAAATAGTGATTTTCATGCTTATTTTGATCATTTTAAGCACTTAAATACGCTTTAAACAATAACATTAGAGAAAATAAGCGATTTCCATCAAGAATTGTAGAAGCCATCGGCAGATTTGTTTCAATCTATTTCCTAACATGTTCAGCAATATAACAGTGTTATTTCATGCATTTTAGCAGTGGGAAACACGAGAAAACTTCGGTTTTCTACTTTAGATTCGTTCCAGACATATTGCATAAGTTGTACTTTGTGTGATTTACTGTGGTTCTCTGATCGAAATCCAGTTATTAAAATAGTGATTTTCATGCTTATTTTGATCATTTTAAGCACTTAAATACGCTTTAAACAATAACATTAGAGAAATAAGCGATTTCCATCAAGAATTGTAGAAGCCATCGGCAGATTTGTTTCAATCTATTTCCTAACATGTTCAGCAATATAACAGTGTTATTTCATGCATTTTAGCAGTGGGAAACACGAGAAAACTTCGGTTTTCTACTTTAGATTCGTTCCAGACATATTGCATAAGTTGTACTTTGTGTGATTTACTGTGGTTCTCTGATCGAAATCCAGTTATTAAAATAGTGATTTTCATGCTTATTTTTGATCATTTTAAGCACTTAAATACGCTTTAAACAATAACATTAGAGAAATAAGCGATTTCCATCAAGAATTGTAGAAGCCATCGGCAGATTTGTTTCAATCTATTTCCTAACATGTTCAGCAATATAACAGTGTTATTTCATGCATTTTAGCAGTGGGAAACACGAGAAAACTTCGGTTTTCTACTTTAGATTCGTTCCAGACATATTGCATAAGTTGTACTTTGTGTGATTTACTGTGGTTCTCTGATCGAAATCCAGTTATTAAAATAGTGATTTTCATGCTTATTTTGATCATTTTAAGCACTTAAATACGCTTTAAACAATAACATTAGAGAAATAAGCGATTTCCATCAAGAATTGTAGAAGCCATCGGCAGATTTGTTTCAATCTATTTCCTAACATGTTCAGCAATATAACAGTGTTATTTCATGCATTTTAGCAGTGGGAAACACGAGAAAACTTCGGTTTTCTACTTTAGATTCGTTCCAGACATATTGCATAAGTTGTACTTTGTGTGATTTACTGTGGTTCTCTGATCGAAATCCAGTTATTAAAATAGTGATTTTCATGCTTATTTTGATCATTTTAAGCACTTAAATACGCTTTAAACAATAACATTAGAGAAATAAGCGATTTCCATCAAGAATTGTAGAAGCCATCGGCAGATTTGTTTCAATCTATTTCCTAACATGTTCAGCAATATAACAGTGTTATTTCATGCATTTTAGCAGTGGGAAACACGAGAAAACTTCGGTTTTCTACTTTAGATTCGTTCCAGACATATTGCATAAGTTGTACTTTGTGTGATTTACTGTGGTTCTCTGATCGAAATCCAGTTATTAAAATAGTGATTTTCATGCTTATTTTGATCATTTTAAGCACTTAAATACGCTTTAAACAATAACATTAGAGAAATAAGCGATTTCCATCAAGAATTGTAGAAGCCATCGGCAGATTTGTTTCAATCTATTTCCTAACATGTTCAGCAATATAACAGTGTTATTTCATGCATTTTAGCAGTGGGAAACACGAGAAAACTTCGGTTTTCTACTTTAGATTCGTTCCAGACATATTGCATAAGTTGTACTTTGTGTGATTTACTGTGGTTCTCTGATCGAAATCCAGTTATTAAAATAGTGATTTTCATGCTTATTTTGATCATTTTAAGCACTTAAATACGCTTTAAACAATAACATTAGAGAAATAAGCGATTTCCATCAAGAATTGTAGAAGCCATCGGCAGATTTGTTTCAATCTATTTCCTAACATGTTCAGCAATATAACAGTGTTATTTCATGCATTTTAGCAGTGGGAAACACGAGAAAACTTCGGTTTTCTACTTTAGATTCGTTCCAGACATATTGCATAAGTTGTACTTTGTGTGATTTACTGTGGTTCTCTGATCGAAATCCAGTTATTAAAATAGTGATTTTCATGCTTATTTTGATCATTTTAAGCACTTAAATACGCTTTAAACAATAACATTAGAGAAATAAGCGATTTCCATCAAGAATTGTAGAAGCCATCGGCAGATTTGTTTCAATCTATTTCCTAACATGTTCAGCAATATAACAGTGTTATTTCATGCATTTTAGCAGTGGGAAACACGAGAAAACTTCGGTTTTCTACTTTAGATTCGTTCCAGACATATTGCATAAGTTGTACTTTGTGTGATTTACTGTGGTTCTCTGATCGAAATCCAGTTATTAAAATAGTGATTTTCATGCTTATTTTGATCATTTTAAGCACTTAAATACGCTTTAAACAATAACATTAGAGAAATAAGCGATTTCCATCAAGAATTGTAGAAGCCATCGGCAGATTTGTTTCAATCTATTTCCTAACATGTTCAGCAATATAACAGTGTTATTTCATGCATTTTAGCAGTGGGAAACACGAGAAAACTTCGGTTTTCTACTTTAGATTCGTTCCAGACATATTGCATAAGTTGTACTTTGTGTGATTTACTGTGGTTCTCTGATCGAAATCCAGTTATTAAAATAGTGATTTTCATGCTTATTTTGATCATTTTAAGCACTTAAATACGCTTTAAACAATAACATTAGAGAAATAAGCGATTTCCATCAAGAATTGTAGAAGCCATCGGCAGATTTGTTTCAATCTATTTCCTAACATGTTCAGCAATATAACAGTGTTATTTCATGCATTTTAGCAGTGGGAAACACGAGAAAACTTCGGTTTTCTACTTTAGATTCGTTCCAGACATATTGCATAAGTTGTACTTTGTGTGATTTACTGTGGTTCTCTGATCGAAATCCAGTTATTAAAATAGTGATTTTCATGCTTATTTTGATCATTTTAAGCACTTAAATACGCTTTAAACAATAACATTAGAGAAATAAGCGATTTCCATCAAGAATTGTAGAAGCCATCGGCAGATTTGTTTCAATCTATTTCCTAACATGTTCAGCAATATAACAGTGTTATTTCATGCATTTTAGCAGTGGGAAACACGAGAAAACTTCGGTTTTCTACTTTAGATTCGTTCCAGACATATTGCATAAGTTGTACTTTGTGTGATTTACTGTGGTTCTCTGATCGAAATCCAGTTATTAAAATAGTGATTTTCATGCTTATTTTGATCATTTTAAGCACTTAAATACGCTTTAAACAATAACATTAGAGAATAAGCGATTTCCATCAAGAATTGTAGAAGCCATCGGCAGATTTGTTTCAATCTATTTCCTAACATGTTCAGCAATATAACAGTGTTATTTCATGCATTTTAGCAGTGGGAAACACGAGAAAACTTCGGTTTTCTACTTTAGATTCGTTCCAGACATATTGCATAAGTTGTACTTTGTGTGATTTACTGTGGTTCTCTGATCGAAATCCAGTTATTAAAATAGTGATTTTCATGCTTATTTTGATCATTTTAAGCGCTTAAATACGCTTTAAACAATAACATTAGAGAAATAAGCGATTTCCATCAAGAATTGTAGAAGCCATCGGCAGATTTGTTTCAATCTATTTCCTAACATGTTCAGCAATATAACAGTGTTATTTCATGCATTTTAGCAGTGGGAAAACACGAGAAAACTTTGGTTTTCTACTTTAGATTCGTTCCAGACATATTGCATAAGTTGTACTTTGTGTGATTTACTGTGGTTCTCTGATCGAAATCCAGTTATTAAAATAGTGATTTTCATGCTTATTTTGATCATTTTAAGCGCTTAAATACGCTTTAAACAATAACATTAGAGAATAAGCGATTTCCATCAAGAATTGTAGAAGCCATCGGCAGATTTGTTTCAATCTATTTCCTAACAATGTTCAGCAATAGAACAGTGTTATTTCATGCATTTTAGACGTGGAAAACACGAGAAAACTTTGGTTTTCTACTTTAGATTCGTTCCAGACATATTGCATAAGTTGTACTTTGTGTGATTTACTGTGGTTCTCTGATCGAAATCCAGTTATTAAAATAGTGATTTTCATGCTTATTTTGATCATTTTAAGCGCTTAAATACGCTTTAAACAATAACATTAGAGAAATAAGCGATTTCCATCAAGAATTGTAGAAGCCATCGGCAGATTTGTTTCAATCTATTTCCTAACAATGTTCAGCAATAGAACAGTGTTATTTCATGCATTTTAGACGTGGAAAACACGAGAAAACTTTGGTTTTCTACTTTAGATTCGTTCCAGACATATTGCATAAGTTGTACTTTGTGTGATTTACTGTGGTTCTCTGATCGAAATCCAGTTATTAAAATAGTGATTTTCATGCTTATTTTGATCATTTTAAGCGCTTAAATACGCTTTAAACAATAACATTAGAGAAATAAGCGATTTCCATCAAGAATTGTAGAAGCCATCGGCAGATTTGTTTCAATCTATTTCCTAACAATGTTCAGCAATAGAACAGTGTTATTTCATGCATTTTAGACGTGGAAAACACGAGAAAACTTTGGTTTTCTACTTTAGATTCGTTCCAGACATATTGCATAAGTTGTACTTTGTGTGATTTACTGTGGTTCTCTGATCGAAATCCAGTTATTAAAATAGTGATTTTCATGCTTATTTTGATCATTTTAAGCGCTTAAATACGCTTTAAACAATAACATTAGAGAAATAAGCGATTTCCATCAAGAATTGTAGAAGCCATCGGCAGATTTGTTTCAATCTATTTCCTAACAATGTTCAGCAATAGAACAGTGTTATTTCATGCATTTTAGACGTGGAAAACACGAGAAAACTTTGGTTTTCTACTTTAGATTCGTTCCAGACATATTGCATAAGTTGTACTTTGTGTGATTTACTGTGGTTCTCTGATCGAAATCCAGTTATTAAAATAGTGATTTTCATGCTTATTTTGATCATTTTAAGCGCTTAAATACGCTTTAAACAATAACATTAGAGAAATAAGCGATTTCCATCAAGAATTGTAGAAGCCATCGGCAGATTTGTTTCAATCTATTTCCTAACAATGTTCAGCAATAGAACAGTGTTATTTCATGCATTTTAGACGTGGAAAACACGAGAAAACTTTGGTTTTCTACTTTAGATTCGTTCCAGACATATTGCATAAGTTGTACTTTGTGTGATTTACTGTGGTTCTCTGATCGAAATCCAGTTATTAAAATAGTGATTTTCATGCTTATTTTGATCATTTTAAGCGCTTAAATACGCTTTAAACAATAACATTAGAGAAATAAGCGATTTCCATCAAGAATTGTAGAAGCCATCGGCAGATTTGTTTCAATCTATTTCCTAACAATGTTCAGCAATAGAACAGTGTTATTTCATGCATTTTAGACGTGGAAAACACGAGAAAACTTTGGTTTTCTACTTTAGATTCGTTCCAGACATATTGCATAAGTTGTACTTTGTGTGATTTACTGTGGTTCTCTGATCGAAATCCAGTTATTAAAATAGTGATTTTCATGCTTATTTTGATCATTTTAAGCGCTTAAATACGCTTTAAACAATAACATTAGAGAAATAAGCGATTTCCATCAAGAATTGTAGATGCCATCGGCAGATTTGTTTCAATCTATTTCCTAACATATTCAGCAATAGAACAGTGTTATTTCATGCATTTTAGACGTGGAAACACGAGAAAACTTTGGTTTTCTACTTTAGATTCGTTCCAGACATATTGCATAAGTTGTACTTTGTGTGATTTACTGTGGTTCTCTGATCGAAATCCAGTTATTAAAATAGTGATTTTCATGCTTATTTTGATCATTTTAAGCGCTTAAATACGCTTTAAACAATAACATTAGAGAAATAAGCGATTTCCATCAAGAATTGTAGATGCCATCGGCAGATTTGTTTCAATCTATTTCCTAACAATATTCAGCAATAGAACAGTGTTATTTCATGCATTTTAGACGTGGAAAACACGAGAAAACTTTGGTTTTCTACTTTAGATTCGTTCCAGACATATTGCATAAGTTGTACTTTGTGTGATTTACTGTGGTTCTCTGATCGAAATCCAGTTATTAAAATAGTGATTTTCATGCTTATTTTGATCATTTTAAGCGCTTAAATACGCTTTAAACAATAACATTAGAGAAATAAGCGATTTCCATCAAGAATTGTAGATGCCATCGGCAGATTTGTTTCAATCTATTTCCTAACAATATTCAGCAATAGAACAGTGTTATTTCATGCATTTTAGACGTGGAAAACACGAGAAAACTTTGGTTTTCTACTTTAGATTCGTTCCAGACATATTGCATAAGTTGTACTTTGTGTGATTTACTGTGGTTCTCTGATCGAAATCCAGTTATTAAAATAGTGATTTTCATGCTTATTTTGATCATTTTAAGCGCTTAAATACGCTTTAAACAATAACATTAGAGAAATAAGCGATTTCCATCAAGAATTGTAGATGCCATCGGCAGATTTGTTTCAATCTATTTCCTAACAATGTTTCAGCAATAGAACAGTGTTATTTCATGCATTTTAGACGTGGAAAACACGAGAAAACTTTGGTTTTCTACTTTAGATTCGTTCCAGACATATTGCATAAGTTGTACTTTGTGTGATTTACTGTGGTTCTCTGATCGAAATCCAGTTATTAAAATAGTGATTTTCATGCTTATTTTGATCATTTTAAGCGCTAAATACGCTTTAAACAATAACATTAGAGAAATAAGCGATTTCCATCAAGAATTGTAGATGCCATCGGCAGATTTGTTTCAATCTATTTCCTAACAATATTCAGCAATAGAACAGTGTTATTTCATGCATTTTAGACGTGGAAAACACGAGAAAACTTTGGTTTTCTACTTTAGATTCGTTCCAGACATATTGCATAAGTTGTACTTTGTGTGATTTACTGTGGTTCTCTGATCGAAATCCAGTTATTAAAATAGTGATTTTCATGCTTATTTTGATCATTTTAAGCGCTTAAATACGCTTTAAACAATAATTAGAGAAATAAGCGATTTCCATCAAGAATTGTAGATGCCATCGGCAGATTTGTTTCAATCTATTTCCTAACAATATTCAGCAATAGAACAGTGTTATTTCATGCATTTTAGACGTGGAAAACACGAGAAAACTTTGGTTTTCTACTTTAGATTCGTTCCAGACATATTGCATAAGTTGTACTTTGTGTGATTTACTGTGGTTCTCTGATCGAAATCCAGTTATTAAAATAGTGATTTTCATGCTTATTTTGATCATTTTAAGCGCTTAAATACGCTTTAAACAATAACATTAGAGAAATAAGCGATTTCCATCAAGAATTGTAGATGCCATCGGCAGATTTGTTTCAATCTATTTCCTAACAATATTCAGCAATAGAACAGTGTTATTTCATGCATTTTAGACGTGGAAAACACGAGAAAACTTTGGTTTTCTACTTTAGATTCGTTCCAGACATATTGCATAAGTTGTACTTTGTGTGATTTACTGTGGTTCTCTGATCGAAATCCAGTTATTAAAATAGTGATTTTCATGCTTATTTTGATCATTTTAAGCGCTTAAATACGCTTTAAACAATAACATTAGAGAAATAAGCGATTTCCATCAAGAATTGTAGATGCCATCGGCAGATTTGTTTCAATCTATTTCCTAACAATATTCAGCAATAGAACAGTGTTATTTCATGCATTTTAGACGTGGAAAACACGAGAAAACTTTGGTTTTCTACTTTAGATTCGTTCCAGACATATTGCATAAGTTGTACTTTGTGTGATTTACTGTGGTTCTCTGATCGAAATCCAGTTATTAAAATAGTGATTTTCATGCTTATTTTGATCATTTTAAGCGCTTAAATACGCTTTAAACAATAACATTAGAGAAATAAGCGATTTCCATCAAGAATTGTAGATGCCATCGGCAGATTTGTTTCAATCTATTTCCTAACAATATTCAGCAATAGAACAGTGTTATTTCATGCATTTTAGACGTGGAAAACACGAGAAAACTTTGGTTTTCTACTTTAGATTCGTTCCAGACATATTGCATAAGTTGTACTTTGTGTGATTTACTGTGGTTCTCTGATCGAAATCCAGTTATTAAAATAGTGATTTTCATGCTTATTTTGATCATTTTAAGCGCTTAAATACGCTTTAAACAATAACATTAGAGAAATAAGCGATTTCCATCAAGAATTGTAGATGCCATCGGCAGATTTGTTTCAATCTATTTCCTAACAATATTCAGCAATAGAACAGTGTTATTTCATGCATTTTAGACGTGGAAACACGAGAAAACTTTGGTTTTCTACTTTAGATTCGTTCCAGACATATTGCATAAGTTGTACTTTGTGTGATTTACTGTGGTTCTCTGATCGAAATCCAGTTATTAAAATAGTGATTTTCATGCTTATTTTGATCATTTTAAGCGCTTAAATACGCTTTAAACAATAACATTAGAGAAATAAGCGATTTCCATCAAGAATTGTAGATGCCATCGGCAGATTTGTTTCAATCTATTTCCTAACAATATTCAGCAATAGAACAGTGTTATTTCATGCATTTTAGACGTGGAAAACACGAGAAAACTTTGGTTTTCTACTTTAGATTCGTTCCAGACATATTGCATAAGTTGTACTTTGTGTGATTTACTGTGGTTCTCTGATCGAAATCCAGTTATTAAAATAGTGATTTTCATGCTTATTTTGATCATTTTAAGCGCTTAAATACGCTTTAAACAATAACATTAGAGAAATAAGCGATTTCCATCAAGAATTGTAGATGCCATCGGCAGATTTGTTTCAATCTATTTCCTAACAATATTCAGCAATAAACAGTGTTATTTCATGCATTTTAGACGTGGAAAACACGAGAAAACTTTGGTTTTCTACTTTAGATTCGTTCCAGACATATTGCATAAGTTGTACTTTGTGTGATTTACTGTGGTTCTGATCGAAATCCAGTTATTAAAATAGTGATTTTCATGCTTATTTTGATCATTTTAAGCGCTTAAATACGCTTTAAACAATAACATTAGAGAAATAAGCGATTTCCATCAAGAATTGTAGATGCCATCGGCAGATTTGTTTCAATCTATTTCCTAACAATATTCAGCAATAGAACAGTGTTATTTCATGCATTTTAGACGTGGAAAACACGAGAAAACTTTGGTTTTCTACTTTAGATTCGTTCCAGACATATTGCATAAGTTGTACTTTGTGTGATTTACTGTGGTTCTCTGATCGAAATCCAGTTATTAAAATAGTGATTTTCATGCTTATTTTGATCATTTTAAGCGCTTAAATACGCTTTAAACAATAACATTAGAGAAATAAGCGATTTCCATCAAGAATTGTAGATGCCATCGGCAGATTTGTTTCAATCTATTTCCTAACAATATTCAGCAATAGAACAGTGTTATTTCATGCATTTTAGACGTGGAAAACGAGAAAACTTTGGTTTTCTACTTTAGATTCGTTCCAGACATATTGCATAAGTTGTACTTTGTGTGATTTACTGTGGTTCTCTGATCGAAATCCAGTTATTAAAATAGTGATTTTCATGCTTATTTTGATCATTTTAAGCGCTTAAATACGCTTTAAACAATAACATTAGAGAAATAAGCGATTTCCATCAAGAATTGTAGATGCCATCGGCAGATTTGTTTCAATCTATTTCCTAACAATATTCAGCAATAGAACAGTGTTATTTCATGCATTTTAGACGTGGAAAACACGAGAAAACTTTGGTTTTCTACTTTAGATTCGTTCCAGACATATTGCATAAGTTGTACTTTGTGTGATTTACTGTGGTTCTCTGATCGAAATCCAGTTATTAAAATAGTGATTTTCATGCTTATTTTGATCATTTTAAGCGCTTAAATACGCTTTAAACAATAACATTAGAGAAATAAGCGATTTCCATCAAGAATTGTAGATGCCATCGGCAGATTTGTTTCAATCTATTTCCTAACAATATTCAGCAATAGAACAGTGTTATTTCATGCATTTTAGACGTGGAAACACGAGAAAACTTTGGTTTTCTACTTTAGATTCGTTCCAGACATATTGCATAAGTTGTACTTTGTGTGATTTACTGTGGTTCTCTGATCGAAATCCAGTTATTAAAATAGTGATTTTCATGCTTATTTTGATCATTTTAAGCGCTTAAATACGCTTTAAACAATAACATTAGAGAAATAAGCGATTTCCATCAAGAATTGTAGATGCCATCGGCAGATTTGTTTCAATCTATTTCCTAACAATATTCAGCAATAGAACAGTGTTATTTCATGCATTTTAGACGTGGAAAACACGAGAAAACTTTGGTTTTCTACTTTAGATTCGTTCCAGACATATTGCATAAGTTGTACTTTGTGTGATTTACTGTGGTTCTCTGATCGAAATCCAGTTATTAAAATAGTGATTTTCATGCTTATTTTGATCATTTTAAGCGCTTAAATACGCTTTAAACAATAACATTAGAGAAATAAGCGATTTCCATCAAGAATTGTAGATGCCATCGGCAGATTTGTTTCAATCTATTTCCTAACAATATTCAGCAATAGAACAGTGTTATTTCATGCATTTTAGACGTGGAAAACACGAGAAAACTTTGGTTTTCTACTTTAGATTCGTTCCAGACATATTGCATAAGTTGTACTTTGTGTGATTTACTGTGGTTCTCTGATCGAAATCCAGTTATTAAAATAGTGATTTTCATGCTTATTTTGATCATTTTAAGCGCTTAAATACGCTTTAAACAATAACATTAGAGAAATAAGCGATTTCCATCAAGAATTGTAGATGCCATCGGCAGATTTGTTTCAATCTATTTCCTAACAATATTCAGCAATAGAACAGTGTTATTTCATGCATTTTAGACGTGGAAAACACGAGAAAACTTTGGTTTTCTACTTTAGATTCGTTCCAGACATATTGCATAAGTTGTACTTTGTGTGATTTACTGTGGTTCTCTGATCGAAATCCAGTTATTAAAATAGTGATTTTCATGCTTATTTTGATCATTTTAAGCGCTTAAATACGCTTTAAACAATAACATTAGAGAAATAAGCGATTTCCATCAAGAATTGTAGATGCCATCGGCAGATTTGTTTCAATCTATTTCCTAACAATATTCAGCAATAGAACAGTGTTATTTCATGCATTTTAGACGTGGAAAACACGAGAAAACTTTGGTTTTCTACTTTAGATTCGTTCCAGACATATTGCATAAGTTGTACTTTGTGTGATTTACTGTGGTTCTCTGATCGAAATCCAGTTATTAAAATAGTGATTTTCATGCTTATTTTGATCATTTTAAGCGCTTAAATACGCTTTAAACAATAACATTAGAGAAATAAGCGATTTCCATCAAGAATTGTAGATGCCATCGGCAGATTTGTTTCAATCTATTTCCTAACAATATTCAGCAATAGAACAGTGTTATTTCATGCATTTTAGACGTGGAAAACACGAGAAAACTTTGGTTTTCTACTTTAGATTCGTTCCAGACATATTGCATAAGTTGTACTTTGTGTGATTTACTGTGGTTCTCTGATCGAAATCCAGTTATTAAAATAGTGATTTTCATGCTTATTTTGATCATTTTAAGCGCTTAAATACGCTTTAAACAATAACATTAGAGAAATAAGCGATTTCCATCAAGAATTGTAGATGCCATCGGCAGATTTGTTTCAATCTATTTCCTAACAATATTCAGCAATAGAACAGTGTTATTTCATGCATTTTAGACGTGGAAAACACGAGAAAACTTTGGTTTTCTACTTTAGATTCGTTCCAGACATATTGCATAAGTTGTACTTTGTGTGATTTACTGTGGTTCTCTGATCGAAATCCAGTTATTAAAATAGTGATTTTCATGCTTATTTTGATCATTTTAAGCGCTTAAATACGCTTTAAACAATAACATTAGAGAAATAAGCGATTTCCATCAAGAATTGTAGATGCCATCGGCAGATTTGTTTCAATCTATTTCCTAACAATATTCAGCAATAGAACAGTGTTATTTCATGCATTTTAGACGTGGAAAACACGAGAAAACTTTGGTTTTCTACTTTAGATTCGTTCCAG
>JACMZG010000552.1:2500-7500 GCA_018340805.1 Microvelia longipes
GGCTTTTTTGCTCAAAAATTTTCATAGCTCAATTATCGTTTTGACATTCATGATGCTTGGCATAAATCACATATCGTAAAAGATACCATATCAATATAAGTATAAATATAAAAAAATTATAGGCTTTTTTCAAAAATTTTCCAGAGATTATTTATATAATATAAAAGAAAATATCTATGCTGCTGGCTTTTTTGCTCGAAAAAATTTCAGAAGTTATTCATTTGTTTTAATATAAACTAACACAAAGAAAAAAAACAAAAAAGATATTGTTTGTTTATAACAAATGCTCGTCATAGTGATTTGGTTTTCTTTATTTATTTTTTAAAAATATATTTTAGAAAAACTGCTGAAACTGCTCCTCATTGTATAAAATCTTCGATTAATAAAAAAAGAAACTACAGTGAAAAGGACCGCGAATATAAATTTTAGAATAAAAATTCTGTAAAGATCATCCGCATGAAAGTGAAATCATTTTTCAATTTAATTTTCAATTTTCAGAAATAATAACTATCATGTTAATGTAAAGAGAGTAATAGTTACTCCCGCTTGACTGATTATAATAATAATAACAATAATAATAATAATAATAATAATAATAATAATAATAATAATAATAATAATAATAATAATAATAATAATAATAATAATAATAATAATAATAATAATAATAATAATAATAATAATAATAATAATAATATAATTAATAATAATAATAATAATAATAATAATAATAATAATAATAATAATAATAATAATAATAATAATAATAATAATAATAATAATAATAATAATAATAATAATAATAATAATAATAATAATAATAATAATAATAATAATAATAATAATAATAATCGATTTTACATTTAACAATCGATTTTATTCAATAAAATGTAATAAATGTTTATTAATTTTATATTACTTATTATAATAAGTAGTTTGTTAATAAGTAATATTTCATTTGAAACTTAAAAAAATAAAATAATTTTTTACACAAAATTTCAAAGAAAAATGCAAATATTTCATGTCATAAAATCAAATATTACAGTTTTTATACATTTTCGACTTAGAAAATAATCGAGAATTTTTATTTTAAAAAAATCTTTTCTTAATTATTTCTCTGTTATTTCCCAATTTATTAAATACTACCCATGTTAGATAACTAATGCTATATATTGGTAGTCTATGTAAAGTTGACATAGTATTATATATACTGTTGATTTTTGATTATCAATGAAATTAAACTCATATATTCGTTATGAATTATGGGTAAATGAAAAAATGTTGTAGTGGCGAATGTTGTTTCGGTAACGGTTTCCAAATGCGTGGAGTTATCGTCTACTACGTACCACATGAACAAGGGTAAATATAGCTTTCGCTTTGAAGCGTTAGTAATTTAAATTTCTATTGTCCAGGCCTTTTTCTAGTCAGATACAGTTGTGAAGCTTGCTTTGCGATTGTTTATTGCTTGTTAGTTGAATTTGTTGAATCAAAACGCTAACAATAAAAGCAATTCAATGAATATCATATATTTAAATATATAACGAATGGCCTATTTTAGTTATCGGTTAAACGATAGCTAAGCGATTGAATAAAAATCGTACGTATCATTATTGATGAAAACGTAAATGCTAAGTAGAGTAAACTGAAATGATCAAGCTTTTATGCATCGATGATGCATTGAGTAAACGATATTTATATTTTGGATTTAATATAATGTGACTGAGAAAAATGGTAAAACATTTTTCTTTTCAAATCAGTTAATAAAAATGAGACTTGATTATACATTGTATTTAAATCATTTATTGCAAAAAATAAAAATCGTTGAAAGGGTGATAATTAAATTTATTTCACAAAATAGTGGTTTTTTAAATGAAATTGCTGTTTTTGGATTATCATGTGGTTAATGCTTGATCGATTGATAAGTTAATGATACTTGTGTTTATTGATTTTCAATATCTTTAGTGACTACTTAATTGAAACCATGTTAAGTAGAGTACGTAAAATAAATATCTGGTTGATCCTGCCAGTAGTCATATGCTTATCTCAAAGATTAAGCCATGCATGTCTTAGTACAAAGTCTCGTACACTTAAACCGCGGATGGCTCATTATAACAGCTATGATTTGAGAGATTCTATCATTTTGCCATGGGATAACTGTGGTAATTCTAGAGCTAATATCTAACAGAATGCCGTGACTCACGAAGCGGCGGATTTATTAGATCAAAATCAACCTGGTGAAAACCGGTTTTTTGATGACTCTGGATAATTTTACTGATCGTACGACCTTTGTGTTGACGACATATCTCTTGAAGTGGCTGACCTATCAACTTTCGATGGTAAGATCAAAGCTTACCATGGTTGTAACGGGTAACGGGGAATCAGTGTTCGATTCCGGAGAGGGAGCCTGAGAAACGGCTACCACATCCACGGAAGGCAGCAGGCGCGTAAATTACCCAATACCGGTTCGGTGAGGTAGTGACAAAAAATAACAATATGGGCCCTAGTGGTTTCATAATTGCAATGAGAACATTTTAAATACTTTATCAAGTATCAATTGGAGGGCAAGTCTGGTGCCAGCAGCCGCGGTAATTCCAGCTCCAATAGCGTATATTAAAGTTGTTGCAGTTAAAAAGCTCGTAGTTGAAATTGAGGAAAAAGATGGTTTGAAATCTTTGATTGAAAGCTATCTTGTCCTTCGACGTCGTGTATATCTTTGATGCTCTTTAATGGGTGTTGAGGATGACCGACAAGTTTACTTTGAAAAAATTAGAGTGCTTAAAGCAGGCTGATGCTTGCATATTGTTGCATGGAATAATAAAATAAGACTTCGGTTTTATTTTGTTGGTTTTCGAAACTGAAGTAATGATTAAAAGAGACTGCCGGGGGCATATGTATGCTGGTGCTAGAGGTGAAATTCTTAGATCATCAGCAGACAGTCTACTGCGAAAGCATTTGCCAAGAATGTTTTCATTAATCAAGAACGAAAGTCAGAGGATCGAAGACGATCAGATACCGTCCTAGTTCTGACCATAAACTATGCCAACTGACAGTTCGCGAAGGTAATTTAAATCTCCTTGCGAGAAGTCACCGGGAAACCTAAGTCTATGGGTTCCGGGGGAAGTATGGTTGCAAAGCTGAAACTTAAAGGAATTGACGGAAGGGCACCACCAGGAGTGGAGCCTGCGGCTTAATTTGACTCAACACGGGAAATCTCACCCGGTCCGGACACTGTGAGGATTGACAGATTGATAGCTCTTTCTTGATTCGGTGGTGGTGGTGCATGGCCGTTCTTAGTTGGTGGAGCGATTTGTCTGGTTAATTCCGTTAACGAACGAGACTCTAACCTGCTAAATAGTACATTTGTTTTAAAATAGCAAATGCTGACTTCTTAGAGGAATAAATAGCGTTTAGCTAAATGAAAAAGAGCAATAACAGGTCTGTGATGCCCTTAGATGTCCGGGGCCGCACGCGCGCTACAATGGCAGTAACAGCGAGTTTAATTCCTAGCTAGAAATGGCTGGGTAACCTGCTTAATCACTGTCGTGTCAGGAATAGTGGATTGAAATTATTCCACTTGAACGAGGAATTCCTAGTAAGTGCAAGTCACTAGCTTGCGCTGATTACGTCCCTGCCCTTTGTACACACCGCCCGTCGCTACTACCGATTGAATGGTTTAGTGAGATCGTTGGATTCCGATTTAAGAAATGGCAACATTTCTATAGTTGGGAAAAGACAATCAAACTTGATCATTTAGAGGAAGTAAAAGTCGTAACAAGGTTTCCGTAGGTGAACCTGCGGAAGGATCATTATTAGTTCATTGAAATTAAAAGAACGATTAGAATTTACAGCTGACATGCTATAAATTAAATTAAAAAAACGATTTTGGCTCTGATAATTCATTTTATAATGAATTATTAAATATAAAAAGTGCTGATTTTAATTTACTAATTACATATTATGCTACTTGGATTGTTTTATTGCGAAGTATTCGGCTCGCTAAACAATAAATCGACTCGTTTTATAGTAGTAAATATGGTTTCAAGTGCTAGTAGTAAATTAATCAGCATTAAACCAACACATTCACGGGGTGCCTATGGTATTTTTCGAAATACCGAGTACTCATATAAACATTTTTATTGGGTGTTGTTTATATGACAGACTTATGTCCGTAGTCTCTCGTAAAAAGGAAATTACAAAACACAAGTTGTTGGCACTGATAAAAACAATATCAAAGCATTATCAGGATATTGTGCAAGGTTTAATTAGTTTAGTAATATAATATCTTTAAAAATTTAGTGTTATTTATTTGGTCAATACGAATTCAAGTTGCAGTGATTAATAATAACTGGTCTAATGCTTTGTAGATAAATATCCGAATTCAGTTATTTTATTAATCATTTATTTTGGCAAAACTGCAATTGGCTAAAGAATTTGTATGTTGATTAACACGATATTATATGAAAAGCTGCCCCGTGTGTTTCTATTTCTATTTAACTTTACAGTATCGTTTGGTGATCAAATGATAATGGCAATCCTCGACTTTGTAAAAGAAGTTGGGTTGATTGAAAATTAGAATATGGATCGCTGTAAAAGCATCTGTATATTAACCACTTTAAGCGATGGATCACTCGGCTCGCACGTCGATGAAGAACGTAGCAAAACATGTGAATTAATGTGAACTGCACAACGCTCTGATCATTGACATTTTGAACGCAAATGGCGGCTATGGGTCAACCTATAGCCACATCTGTCTGAGGGTCGGCATAGCATTTATCATTACGTTCAATAGTAATGTTTTGAGGGGTTCACTTTTGGTTTTTATTTCAATCGAAAGTGCCTCTTTAAGGTGATAGTGTATTTGTTAAACAAGTACACCTCTATGGAAACATAGAGTTTCGATTTTTGAAATGCTATTAATATACAGTTTATACATATGAAATTAACATAAAGTTAATGCTGTTGTTGAAGTTAATAGATTTATTTGTTATTGTTACTATTGT
>JACMZG010000552.1:12500-17058 GCA_018340805.1 Microvelia longipes
CTGTAAATTATTTTTAAAAAATTGATAAATTTTGATTTATTTGATGACAAGATTAAAAAATTTTCCCAAAAAGTTTCCAAAAAATTTTGGGATTAAATATTACATAATTTCTTACTAACTGTTAAATGAAATTTAATTAATTAACTTTTAAATTAATATAACTTTGTTTCCAATAATTAAATAAGGCAAATAAACTGTCCGCCTTATTATATATTTTTTGTTCTTTCTAATGATATATAAATCATATTATCGAACCTAAAAAAAAGAAACCGAAACACATTTTATTAAAAAATTATTGCACTAAAATTTATGACAAAGATATTTTTGCATGTATTACATCATTGCATAATAATGCTTAACTAAAATTTAATTAATTAATTTTCAAATGAATACAACTTTTTTCATCTGAAACATATAAGAAAAGTAAAGGAAATCTAATTCCCTTTTCTTGCTCTTTCTAACAATATGTAAATCATATTAATAACCTTAAATTAAAGAAAATAATAATTATTTTAACTAAAATTATAAATTAAGGAAAACTCCCAGCCTCCGATAAACTTAAACCTCGAATAACTTTGTGAATAATAAAGTTTTTTGGTATATTTAAACTGATTCCTACTCAACTTTTTACGCTCTTTCATTAGATATATAATTCAATTCAGTACAATGTGTATTTCTTCAAACTCCCAGCGGCCAAATCCAAAAATTAAGGAAACCTCTCATAAACTTAAATTTAGTCATAACTTTAGTAAAAATTGAGATATATAAGAGATTTTAGTATGATTCGATGTAGAATTTTTTTCTCTAACTGATAATTATATAAACATTTAATAATATCAGCAAAAAGTTATAATTATGTTTAATCACGTGTATTTTTAATGAACCAACATAAATGTCTAAACTATTGCTAAAAAATTTTAAATTTGAAATAAAAATTAGTACATTTAACAGAGAATTAAAATTATACTAGAAAAAGCAATTTGAGCTTAATAAACATAATAAATACAAACAAAAAGATAAAAAAAATTTTAAAATTTTTACACAAATTTTCAAAGAGAAATGCCCTAAATTTCTTATTTTTAACCGTTTTTGATAAATTTTTTTGCTAACCATATTAAGAAAACAGTTTTACATCTAAATAAATATATTTTGGAAACAATAAATTAATACTAAAGTCGCCGGTTTCAGGAATGCTACCCAAGGTATATATCCACAGTATATATGTGAGCTGACTATTTAATTATAGTTGATTAGTTGAAATATACTGATTGATTATTTGTTGGCTCATATAAAATCTATCAATTGTTAATACAATTGTGGATCAGTACAGAATATTTTGTTAGTAGCCCTACAGCCAACGCAGCGATAATCCTTAAATAATCTTTATGATTGTTTACGTTTATACATATTCGTCCGGGTGAATATAGCAGCAGCATTGTAGCAGTTGCAATTTCATTTTCTCTGTCCAGGCCTGTATCTTGTCAGATTTAATTGATTATTTCAATTAATTACCTATCATTTATGAGGGTTTAACGAATAAAGAAATAGTTGCTTTGCAATTATAACGAATGACCTAATGTAGCTGTGTTTAAATATGCAGTTATGCGATTGAATATTAACGAAATGACTCGCTTAGGCGGTCGTATATATGTAAATATCTGGTTGATCCTGCCAGTAGTCATATGCTTATCTCAAAGATTAAGCCATGCATGTCTAAGTACACAGTTTTATAAACTGAAACCGCGGATGGCTCATTATAACAGCTATTATTTAAGAGATATAATCTATTTGCCACAAGATAACTGTGGTAATTCTAGAGCTAATATTTTAAAGAATGCCGTGACTCACGAAGCGGCGGATTTATTAGATCAAAACTAACCTGTCGCAAGGCAGAATTTGATGACTCTGGATAACTTCACTGATCGTACAACCTTAGTGTTGACGACGAATCTCTTGAAATGGCTGACCTATCAACTTTCGATGGTAAGATCAAAGCTTACCATGGTTGTAACGGGTAACGGGGAATCAGTGTTCGATTCCGGAGAGGGAGCCTGAGAAACGGCTACCACATCCACGGAAGGCAGCAGGCGCGAAAATTACCCAATACCGGTTCGGTGAGGTAGTGACAATAAATAACAATATGGGCCCTAGTGGTTTCATAATTGCAATGAGAATATTTTAAATACTTTATCAAGTATCAATTGGAGGGCAAGTCTGGTGCCAGCAGCCGCGGTAATTCCAGCTCCAAAAGCGTATATTAAAGTTGTTGCAGTTAAAAAGCTCGTAGTTGAAATTGAGGAAATGATTCTTTATGAGGTCTATGACCGAGTGTTGAATCTTCCTTCACCGTCGTGTATATTGTTAAGTCACTTTATTGGGATTTTTCAATAACCGACAAGTTTACTTTGAAAAAATTAGAGTGCTTAAAGCAGGCTTATGCCTGCATATTGTTGCATGGAATAATGAAATAAGACTTCGGTTTTATTTTGTTGGTTTTCGAAACTGAAGTAATGATTAAAAGAGACTGCCGGGGGCATATGTATGCTGGTGCTAGAGGTGAAATTCTGAGACCATCAGCAGACAATCTACTGCGAAAGCATTTGCCAAGAATGTTTTCATTAATCAAGAACGAAAGTCAGAGGATCGAAGACGATCAGATACCGTCCTAGTTCTGACCATAAACTATGCAACTGACAGTTAGCGATGATAATTTATCATCTTGCTAGAAGTCACCGGGAAACCAAAGTCTTTGGGTTCCGGGGGAAGTATGGTTGCAAAGCTGAAACTTAAAGGAATTGACGGAAGGGCACCACCAGGAGTGGAGCCTGCGGCTTAATTTGACTCAACACGGGAAATCTCACCCGGTCCGGACACTGTGAGGATTGACAGATTGATAGCTCTTTCTTGATTCGGTGGGTGGTGGTGCATGGCCGTTCTTAGTTGGTGGAGCGATTTGTCAGGTTAATTCCGATAACGAACGAGACTCTAACTTGCTAAATAGTGTATTTATTTTAACTCGTAAATGATCACTTCTTAGAAGAATAAATAGCGTCTAGCTAAATGAAAAAGAGCAATAACAGGTCTGTGATGCCCTTAGATGTCCGGGGCCGCACGCGCGCTACAATGGCAGTTCCAACAAGTATCCCTTACTAGAAATAGTTGGGCAATCTTGTGAAACACTGTCGTATCAGGGATTGCGAATTGTAATTATTTCGCATGAACGAGGAATTCCTAGTAAGCGCAAGTCACTAGCTTGCGCTGATTACGTCCCTGCCCTTTGTACACACCGCCCGTCGCTACTACCGATTGAATGGTTTAGTGAGATTGTTGGATTCTGGTCTAAGAAATGGCAACATTTCTATGAATGGGAAAAGACACTCAAACTTGATCATTTAGAGGAAGTAAAGTCGTAACAAGGTTTTCCGTAGGTGAACCTGCGGAAGGATCATTATTAGTTCATAACAGTTTAACTCGTAACTAAAATTAGTGTATCATGATACTGATGCATCAATGCTATTTTGAGTTGTAAGCAAATGTGAATTGATTTTTCGGGTCAATTCTATTTTGCAATAGGTTCAGGATACAACTTGGCTTAGCATTAAACTCTTTCTCAGGGTGCCTATGTCGTGTGAATAGAAATATTTGCGTGGCAAGTACAGTGCATACTTTAAATTGGCGTATGCAATACGGATTTTGAATTTATTCATTATCTGGCACTGATCTAAACAATATCAAAGCGTGATCAAGATATTGTGCAAGGCTTAAATATTTCAGTAAAGATTGTTTACGTATTTGTCCGAGTCGCGACTACCTGATGCTTTGTAGGTTAATACCGAAATTGTTGCGATAAATCTTGGATTGGCTATAAATATGTTTACAAAATTGAAAGAGAGCCCTGAGAACGTCTATAATTTAATTTTATAATAGTATTGCAAAAGCAATACGGGTCCTCGATTTCATTATTGAGTTGATCAAAATAGAGTATGGATCGCCTAATAGCATCTGTATTAATAACCACTTTAAGCGATGGATCACTCGGCTCACACGTCGATGAAGAACGTAGCAAAATACGTGAATTAATGTAAAATGCACAACGCTCTGATCATTGACAATTTGAACGCAAATGGCGGCTATTGGTAAACCTTTAGCCACGGCTGTCTGAGGGTCGGCATTGTATTTATTTACGTTCAATAGTAATGTTTTGAGGGTTCACTTTTGGCGTTTATTTTGTCGAAAGTGCCTCTTTAAGGTGATAGTGTATTTCGGTACACCTCTATGGAAACATAGAGTTTATGTTGAATTCGTAATTTATTGCGTTTTTAACAAATCGAGTATGTGGAATGTTCTGGATTATTAAAATTACTTTCGGTTTTAATTAGCTGGAGCCACGGCTTTATGAGTTGTGCTCTAGTGATACGTTAGTAAGAGTAAATAATCAATTTATTTTAAGGAACATTCATTATGCATATTTGATTTATTACCCGACCTCAGATCAGACGAGATTACCCGCTGAACTTAAGCATATCATTAAGCGGAGGAAAAAAACTAACAAGGATTT
>JACMZG010000553.1:0-17055 GCA_018340805.1 Microvelia longipes
AATGTTCGAAAGATCTAACATTAATACTATATAAGAGACTAATCTCAGTAATAACACATAAATTATCAACATTAAAAAGAAACACTTGATTAAGTTCTCAAGTCTTATACGTGTAAAACAATACATGTAATAGGGTATTGTATGTTTCGTCTAAATAACTTTCAATTACTTGTCCAATATAACCAATGTTGGTATTGTTTTTATTTTAATCCAGTAATCTTTTGGTGCCCAGTATACTGAGTATAAAAAAGAAAAACTGGTAAAATAATTTTAACTCTAAAAAAAATTATATACAATATGATATAAAAAAGAAAATATAATTAAAGTAAATTTATTCATTTTTTATTCTTCAAAATTTTATTCTGAATAATCTTCATCAGAATCAATCACATTCGGTTTTTAAACCATTTTTCTTCATCAATCGGTCGTATAACACCATTTTCTTTATTCATCTAAATAGTATATTTAAAAAATGTAATTATAAAAAAATGTTATATAATTATCATCAGAATCAATCACATTCGGTTTTTTAAACCATTCTTCTTCATCATCGGTCGTATAACACCATTTTTCTTTATTCATCTAAATAGTATATTTTAAAAAATGTAATTATATTAAAAATGTTATATAATTATCAGAATCAATCACATTCGTTTTTTAACCATTCTTCTTCATCATCGTCGTATAACACCATTTTCTTTATTCATATAAATAGTAATTTTAAAAAATGTAATTATATTAAAAAATGTTATATAATTATCATCAAATCAATCACATTCGTTTTTTAAACCATTCTTCTTCATCATCGGTCGTATAACACCATTTTTCTTTATTCATATAAATAATATATTTATTACTAAATTTAATTTATTACTGTAAAGTGGATGGTCAGTACTATAGTTAGATGTGTCTAACAATTCATCTTTAACCATCAACGCTAATCGCTTATCAATCCTAATGCTTTAAGTTTCCAAAAGAAACTATCAGTATCTCCAGTTAACTATATTACTTATACATTCTCTTTTCGATATTTTTCTAATTCTATATATTGTAGTTGATACATTATAATGTTCGAAAGATCTAACATTAATTAGCCTATATAAAGAGACTAATCTCAGTAATAACACATAAATTATCAACATTAAAAAGAAACACTTGATTATGTTCTCAAGTCTTATACGTGTAAAACAATCACATGTAATAGGGTATTGTATTGTTTCGTCTAAATAACTTTCAATTACTTGTCCAATATAAACCAATGTGTATTGTTTTATTTTAATCCAGTATGCTTTTGGTGCCCAGTATACCGAGTATTCTTTTATCTTTGGGAAGATTTCTTCCAATATGTCTAATATCATTTATAATATTAATCATTAATAAATTTAAATTAAATATTACTTTTCTCTACAATATATTGATCTTCAATATTTCTTCTTGTTTGATTTCTCCCGTTTCTACTGTTTCATTTTTGCAAACTTGTCCTAACCATTCATTTTCGTCTTCACAGCAATATTAAGTAATATTATCTGTTTTAAATAGAAAATAAAAAGAAAAGTGGTAAAATTAATTATAACTCTAAAAAAAATTATAACAAATATGATATAAAAAAAAAATATAATTAAAGTAAATTTATTCATTTTTATTTCTTCAAAATTTTATTCTGAATAATCTTCATCAGAATCAATCACATTCGTTTTTTTAAACCATTCTTCTTCATCATCGGTCGTTATAACCCATTTTTCTTTATTCATCTAAATAATATATTTAAAAATGTAATTATATTAAAAAATGTTATATAATATCATCAGAATCAATCACATTCGGTTTTTTAAACCATTATTTTTCATCATCTGGTCATAAATAATATCATTAATAAATGTGTTGGAAATTTTATTCATCATTCGGTTTATTCAATCATTTAGTAATATAATATATATTCATTCATTTTTTATAAACCATTTTATCATCGGTGGTATTTTTTTCTTTATTCATCTAATAATATATTTAAAAATGTAATTATATTAAAAAATGTTATATAATTATCATCAGAATAATCACATTCGGTTTTTAAACATTCTTCTTCATCATCGGTGGTATAGCACCATCTTTCTTTATTCATAAATAGTATATTTAAAAATTGTAATTATATTAAAATAATTATATTACTAAATTTAATTTATTACTGTAAAGTGGATGGTCAGTACTATAGTTAGATGTGTCTAACAATTCATCTTTAACCATCAACGCTAATCGCTTATCAATCCTAATGCTTAAGTTTCCAAAAGAAACTATCAGTATCTCCAGTTAACTATATTACTTACATTCTCTTTTCGATATTTTTCTAATTCTATATATTGTAGTTGATACATTATAATGTTCGAAAGATCTAACATTAATTAGCCTATATAAAGAGACTAATCTCAGTAATAACACATAAATTATCAACATTAAAAAGAAAACACTTGATTATGTTCTCAAGTCTTATACGTGTAAAACAATCACATGTAATAGGGTATTGTATTGTTTCGTCTAAATAACTTTCAATTACTTGTCCAATATAAACCAATGTGTATTGTTTTATTTTAATCCAGTATGCTTTTGGTGCCCAGTATACCGAGTATATGGTAAAATTAAATTATAACTCTAAAAAAAATTATAAAAATATGATATAAAAAGAAAATATAATTAAAGTAAATTTATTCATTTTTATTTCTTCAAAATTTTATTCTGAATAATCTTCATCAGAATCAATCACATTCGGTTTTTTTAAACCATTCTTCTTCATCATCGTCGTATAACACCATTTTTCTTTATTCATCTAAAGTATATTTAAAAATGTAATTATATTAAAAAATGTTATATAATTATCATCAGAATCATTCACATTCGGTTTTTAAACCATTTTCTTCATCATCGGTCGTATAACACCATTTTTCTTTTATTCATCTAAATAATATATTTAAAAAATGTAATTATATTAAAAAATGTTATTAATTATCATCAGAATCAATCACATTCGGTTTTTTAAACCATTCTTCTTCATCATCGGTCGTATAACACCATTTTTTTATTCATCTAAATAATATATTTAAAAAATGTTATATTAAAAAATGTTATAATTATCATCAGAATCAATCACATTCGGTTTTTTAAACCATTCTTCTTCATCATCGGTGGTATAGCACCATCTTTCTTTATTCATATAAATAGTATATTTAAAAATTGTAATTATATTAAAATAATTATATTACTAAATTTAATTTATTACTGTAAAGTGGATGGTCAGTACTATAGTTAGATGTGTCTAACAATTCATCTTTAACCATCAACGCTAATCGCTTATCAATCCTAATGCTTTAAGTTTCCAAAAGAAACTATCAGTATCTCCAGTTAACTATATTACTTATACATTCTCTTTTCGATATTTTTCTAATTCTATATATTGTAGTTGATACATTATAATGTTCGAAAGATCTAACATTAATTAGCCTATATAAAGAGACTAATCTCAGTAATAACACATAAATTATCAACATTAAAAAGAAACACTTGATTATGTTCTCAAGTCTTATACGTGTAAAACAATCACATGTAATAGGGTATTGTATTGTTTCGTCTAAATAACTTTCAATTACTTGTCCCAATATAAATAATGTGTAATTGTTTATTTTAATCCAGTATTGCTTTTGGTCTGTTTCCTTATACCAAGTTGGTAAATTAATTATAACTCTAAAAAAATTATAACAAATATGATATAAAAAGAAAATATAATTAAAGTAAATTTATTCATTTTTTATTTCTTCAAAATTTTATTCTGAATAATCTTCATCAGAATCAATCACATTCGGTTTTTTAAACCATTCTTCTTCATCATCGGTCGTATAACACATTTTTCTTTATTCATCTAAATAGTATATTTAAAAATGTAATTATATTAAAAATGTTATATAATTATCATCAGAATCAATCACATTCGGTTTTTAAACATTCTTCTTCATCATCGGTCGTATAACACCATTTTTTTTTTTCATCTAAATAGTATATTTAAAAATGTAATTATATTAAAAAATGTTATATAATTATCATCAGAATCAATCACATTCGGTTTTTTAAACCATTCTTCTTCATCATCGGTCGTATAACACCATTTTTCTTTATTCATCTAAATAGTATATTTAAAAATGTAATTATATTAAATGTTATATAATTTCATCATGGTTTTTTAACCATTTTCTTCATCATCGGTGTATACACCATTTTTCTTATTCATGTAATTTAATTTATACTGTAAAGTGGATGGTCAGTACTATAGTTAGATGTGTCTAACAATTCATCTTTAACCATCAACGCTAATCGCTTATCAATCCTAATGCTTTAAGTTTCCAAAGAAACTATCAGTATCTCCAGTTAACTATATTACTTATACATTCTCTTTTCGATATTTTTCTAATTCTATATATTGTAGTTGATACATTATAATGTTCGAAAGATCTAACATTAATTAGCCTATATAAAGAGACTAATCTCAGTAATAACACATAAATTATCAACATTAAAAAAGAACACTTGATTATGTTCTCAAGTCTTATACGTGTAAAACAATCACATGTAATAGGGTATTGTATTGTTTCGTCTAAATAACTTTCAATTACTTGTCCAATATAAACCAATGTGTATTGTTTTATTTTAATCCAGTATGCTTTTGGTGCCCAGTATACCGAGTATTCTTTTATCTTTGGGAAGATTTCTTCCAATATGTCTAATATCATTTATAATATTAATCATTAATAAATTAAATTTAAATTAAAATATTACTTTTCTCTACAATATATTGATCTTCAATATATTCTTCTTGTTTGATTTCTCCCGTTTCTACTGTTTCATTTTTGCAAACTTGTCCTAACCATTCATTTTCGTCTTCACAGCAATATTAAGTAATATTATCTGTTTTAAATAGAAAATAAAAAGAAAAGTGGTAAAATTAATTATAACTCTAAAAAAAATTATAACAAATATGATATATAAAAAGAAAATAAATTAAAGTAAATTTATTCATTTTTTATTTCTTCAAAATTTTATTCTGAATAATCTTCATCAGAATCAATCACATTCGGTTTTTTAAACCATTCTTCTTCATCATCGGTCGTTATAACACCATTTTTCTTTATTCATCTATAATATATTTTAAAAAATGTAATTATATTAAAATGTTATATAATTATCATCAGAATCAATCACATTCGGTTTTTTAAACCATTCATTCTCACGGTGGATACATCCCGGTTAAAGAATTCATTTTAATGCTGTAATTATATTAAAAAATGTTATATAATTATCATCAGAATCAATCACATTCGGTTTTTTAAACCATTCTTCTTCATCATCGGTCGTATACACCATTTCATCTAAATAATATATTTAAAAATGTAATTAGTTATATAATTATCAGAATCAATCACATTCGGTTTTTAAACCATTCTTCTTCATCATCGGTGGTATAGCACCATCTTTCTTTATTCATATAAATAGTATATTTAAAAATTGTAATTATATTAAAATAATTATATTACTAAATTTAATTTATTACTGTAAAGTGGATGGTCAGTACTATAGTTAGATGTGTCTAACAATTCATCTTTAACCAACGCTAATCGCTTATCAATCCTAATGCTTTAAGTTTCCAAAAGAAACTATCAGTATCTCCAGTTAACTATATTACTTATACATTCTCTTTTCGATATTTTTCTAATTCTATATATTGTAGTTGATACATTATAATGTTCGAAAGATCTAACATTAATTAGCCTATATAAAGAGACTAATCTCAGTAATAACACATAAATTATCAACATTAAAAAGAAACACTTGATTATGTTCTCAAGTCTTATACGTGTAAAACATCACATGTAATAGGGTATTGTATTGTTTCGTCTAAATAACTTTCAATTACTTGTCCAATATAAACCAATGTGTATTGTTTTATTTTAATCCAGTATGCTTTTGGTGCCCAGTATACCGAGTATTCTTTTATCTTTGGGAAGATTTCTTCCAATATGTCTAATATCATTTATAATATTAATCATTAATAAATTAAATTTAAATTAAAATATTACTTTTCTCTACAATATATTGATCTTCAATATATTCTTCTTGTTTGATTTCTCCCGTTTCTACTGTTTCATTTTTGCAAACTTGTCCTAACCATTCATTTTCGTCTTCACAGCAATATTAAGTAATATTATCTGTTTTAAATAGAAAATAAAAAGAAAACTGGTAAATTAATTATAACTCTAAAAAAATTATAACAAATATGATATAAAAAAGAAAATATAATTAAAGTAAATTTATTCATTTTTTATTTTTCAAAATTTTATTCTGAATAATCTTCATCAGAATCAATCACATTCGTTTTTTTAAACCATTCTTCTTCATCATCGGTCGTATACACCATTTTTTTTCATCTAAATATATATTAAAAAATGTAATTATATTAAAAATGTTATATAATTATCATCAGAATCAATCACATTCGTTTTTTAAACCATTCTTCTTCATCATCGGTCGTATAACACCATTTTTCTTTATTCATCTAAATAATATTTAAAAAATGTAATTATATTAAAAATGTTATATAATTATCATCAGAATCAATCACATTCGGTTTTTAAAACCATTCTTCTTCATCATCGGTCGTATAACACCATTTTTCTTTATTCATCTAAATAATATATTTAAAAAAAATGTGTTATATAATTATCAGAATCAATCACATTCGGTTTTTAAACCATTTCTTCATCATCGGTGTATAGCACCATCTTTCTTTATTCATATAAATAGTATATTTAAAAATTGTAATTATATTAAAATAATTATATTAAAATTTAATTTATTACTGTAAAGTGGATGGTCAGTACTATAGTTAGATGTGTCTAACAATTCATCTTTAACCATCAACGCTAATCGCTTATCAATCCTAATGCTTTAAGTTTCCAAAAGAAACTATCAGTATCTCCAGTTAACTATATTACTTATACATTCTCTTTTCGATATTTTTCTAATTCTATATATTGTAGTTGATACATTATAATGTTCGAAAGATCTAACATTAATTAGCCTATATAAAGAGACTAATCTCAGTAATAACACATAAATTATCAACATTAAAAAGAAACACTTGATTATGTTCTCAAGTCTTATACGTGTAAAACAATCACATGTAATAGGGTATTGTATTGTTTCGTCTAAATAACTTTCAATTACTTGTCCAATATAAACCAATGTGTATTGTTTTATTTTAATCCAGTATGCTTTTGGTGCCCAGTATACCGAGTATTCTTTTATCTTTGGGAAGATTTCTTCCAATATGTCTAATATCATTTATAATATTAATCATTAATAAATTAAATTTAAATTAAAATATTACTTTTCTCTACAATATATTGATCTTCAATATATTTTCTTGTTTGATTTCTCCCGTTTCTACTGTTTCATTTTTGCAAACTTGTCCTAACCATTCATTTTCGTCTTCACAGCAATATTAAGTAATATTATCTGTTTTAAATAGAAAATAAAAGAAAACTGGTAAAATTAATAACTCTAAAAAAATTATAACAAATATGATATAAAAAAGAAAATATAATTAAAGTAAATTTATTCATTTTTTATTTCTTCAAATTTTATTCTGAATAATCTTCATCAGAATCAATCACATTCGGTTTTTTAAACCATTCTTCTTCATCATCGGTCGTATAACACCATTTTTTTTATTCATCTAAATAATATTTAAAAATGTAATTATATTAAAAAATGTTATAATTATCATCAGAATCAATCACATTCGGTTTTTTAAACCATTCTTCTTCATCATCGGTCGTATAACACCATTTTTCTTTATTCATCTAAATAGTATATTTAAAAATGTAATTATATTAAAAAATGTTATATAATTATCATCAGAATCAATCACATTCGGTTTTTTAAACCATTCTTCTTCATCATCGGTCGTATAACACCATTTTTTTTATTCATCTAAATAATATTTTAAAAATGTAATTATATTAAAAATGTATATAATTATCATCAAATCAATCACATTCGGTTTTTTAAACCATTCTTCTTCATCATCGGTGGTATAGCACATCTTTCTTTATTCATATAAATAGTATATTTAAAAATTGTAATTATATTAAAATAATTATATTACTAAATTTAATTTATTACTGTAAAGTGGATGGTCAGTACTATAGTTAGATGTGTCTAACAATTCATCTTTAACCATCAACGCTAATCGCTTATCAATCCTAATGCTTTAAGTTTCCAAAAGAAACTATCAGTATCTCCAGTTAACTATATTACTTATACATTCTCTTTTCGATATTTTTCTAATTCTATATATTGTAGTTGATACATTATAATGTTCGAAAGATCTAACATTAATTAGCCTATATAAAGAGACTAATCTCAGTAATAACACATAAATTATCAACATTAAAAAGAAACACTTGATTATGTTCTCAAGTCTTATACGTGTAAAACAATCACATGTAATAGGGTATTGTATTGTTTCGTCTAAATAACTTTCAATTACTTGTCCAATATAAACCAATGTGTATTGTTTTATTTTAATCCAGTATGCTTTTGGTGCCCAGTATACCGAGTATTCTTTTATCTTTGGGAAGATTTCTTCCAATATGTCTAATATCATTTATAATATTAATCATTAATAAATTAAATTTAAATTAAAATATTACTTTTCTCTACAATATTGATCTTCAATATATTCTTCTTGTTTGATTTCTCCCGTTTCTACTGTTTCATTTTTGCAAACTTGTCCTAACCATTCATTTTCGTCTTCACAGCAATATTAAGTAATATATCTGTTTTAAATAGAAAATAAAAAAAAACTGGTAAAATTAATTATAACTCTAAAAAAATTATAACAAATATGATATAAAAAGAAAATATAATTAAAGTAAATTTATTCATTTTTTATTTCTTCAAAATTTTATTCTGAATAATCTTCATCAGAATCAATCACATTCGTTTTTTAAACCATATCATCGTTATAACACCATTTTTTTATTCATCTAAATAGTATATTTAAAAATGTAATTCCATCAGAATCAATCACATTCGTTTTTTAAACATCATCGGTCGTATAACACCATTTTCTTTATTCATCTAAATAATATTAAAAATGTAATTATATTAAAAAATGTTATATAATTATCATCAGAATCAATCACATTCGGTTTTTTAAACCATTCTTCTTCATCATCGGTCGTATAACACCATTTTTTATTCATCTAAATAATATATTTAAAAATGTAATTATATTAAAAAATGTTATATAATTATCAGAATTAATCACATTCGGTTTTTTAAACCATTCTTTTTCATCATCGGTGGTATAGCACCATCTTTCTTTATTCATATAAATAGTATATTTAAAATTGTAATTATATTAAATAATTATATTACTAAATTTAATTTATTACTGTAAAGTGGATGGTCAGTACTATAGTTAGATGTGTCTAACAATTCATCTTTAACCATCAACGCTAATCGCTTATCAATCCTAATGCTTTAAGTTTCCAAAAGAAACTATCAGTATCTCCAGTTAACTATATTACTTATACATTCTCTTTTCGATATTTTTCTAATTCTATATATTGTAGTTGATACATTATAATGTTCGAAAGATCTAACATTAATTGGCCTATATAAAGAGACTAATCTCAGTAATAACACATAAATTATCAACATTAAAAAGAAACACTTGATTATGTTCTCAAGTCTTATACGTGTAAAACAATCACATGTAATAGGGTATTGTATTGTTTCGTCTAAATAACTTTCAATTACTTGTCCAATATAAACCAATGTGTATTGTTTTATTTTAATCCAGTATGCTTTTGGTGCCCAGTATACGAGTATTCTTTTATCTTTGGGAAGATTTCTTCCAATATGTCTAATATCATTTATAATATTAATCATTAATAAATTAAATTTAAATTAAAATATTACTTTTCTCTACAATATATTGATCTTCAATATATTCTTCTTGTTTGATTTCTCCCGTTTCTACTGTTTCATTTTTGCAAACTTGTCCTAACCATTCATTTTCGTCTTCACAGCAATATTAAGTAATATTATCTTTTAAATAGAAAATAAAAAGAAAACTGGTAAAATTAATTATAACTCTAAAAAAAATTATAACAAATATGATATAAAAAAAAAATATAATTAAAGTAAATTTATTCATTTTTTATTTCTTCAAAATTTTATTCTGAATAATCTTCATCAGAATCAATCACATTCGGTTTTTTAACCATTCTTCTTCATCATCGTCGTATAACACCATTTTTTTTATTCATCTAAATAATATATTAAAAAAATGTAATTATATTAAATGTTATATTAATTCATCAGAATCAATCACATTCGGTTTTTTAAACCATCTTCTTCATCATCGGTCGTATAACACCATTTTTTTATTCATCTAAATAATATTTAAAAAATGTAATTATTAAAAAAAATGTTATATAATTATCATCAGAATCAATCACATTCGGTTTTTAAACCATTCTTCTTCATCATCGGTATAGCACCATCTTTCTTTATTCATATAAATAGTATATTTAAAAATTGTAATTATATAAAATAATTATATTACTAAATTTAATTTATTACTGTAAAGTGGATGGTCAGTACTATAGTTAGATGTGTCTAACAATTCATCTTTAACCATCAACGCTAATCGCTTATCAATCCTAATGCTTTAAGTTTCCAAAAGAAACTATCAGTATCTCCAGTTAACTATATTACTTATACATTCTCTTTTCGATATTTTTCTAATTCTATATATTGTAGTTGATACATTATAATGTTCGAAAGATCTAACATTAATTGGCCTATATAAAGAGACTAATCTCAGTAACACATAAATTATCACACATTAAAAGAAACACTTGATTATGTTCTCAGTCTTATACGTGTAAACAATCACATGTAATAGGGTATTGTATTGTTTCGTCTAAATAACTTTCATTACTTGTCCAATATAAACCAATGTGTAATTGTTTATTTTAATCCAGTATGCTTTTGGTGCCCAGTATACGAGTATTCTTTTATCTTTGGGAAGACTTCTCCAACTATGTCTAATCTCATTTATATATTAATCATTAATAAATCTAAATTTAACTATTAAACATATTCACTGTTTCTCTAGCAAGGTATATGTGAATCGGTTCAATAGTATATCCCTGCTCATTCTCCAGTTTTCTTCTGACAATTTCCTTTACTAGTCATACATACTTTCCGTCATCTTACTACTGTTCATTATCTGACGCAAAACACTGTCCTCAACCTATACACTCTATTTATTTCGACTTTTTCCACAGCAATGTAATATTAAAGGATAATGATATGTGTCTACTCTTCAATAAATGATAACGGAAAAATACAAAAACGACAAACAGCTGAGTAGAGTCGCCTTAATTCTACACTTTTACACACGACACTTACACACTTTCTTAGATAATAAAAAAATAAATGGTTATTTATAAACAAATCTGATGATAGCAGAAGAAAATGGTAAAACATACTCAGAATTGATACGAGTTGAGAAATTGGAATTATATAACTATTTTCTTATTATATATTACCATTTTAACATATACTTATTAGATCAAAATATATAAAAAATTGTGTTTTAGTAACCAATCGATTATGAATATACTATGAGATTAATAAATCGAATCTATGGGATTCCTAATGCATAAAGAGAATCAAAAGAATAAATTGAAAGAACAAATGATAAATATTTTAAATTATATTCTCGTTTTTTTAAACACATAATCATACTATTTTTCTATCATTCGTTATAATAGTATCATAATACAACAAATTTTATTCAATCGTTTATTCATTTTTCTTATTCACAAACTAGAAATAAATCTGAACCTAACATATTAGTACCATTGTCAAATGAACAATAGAAACCGAGAAGATAGACACTAACCAGAATATCATGAGATATATTAAATAAACAGAAAATCATTTTGCCATATAATTACATCCTTATTTAAACTCACTCCCATTAGAGCATTCATATCCACCCCATTCCTAGCCGTTTTCTATTAAAAACTACGGGCATCACCCCTCCACTCTGCATTCCTTCCCCCATCACTCACGGGTGCTCTAATCTCCCATCTGCAGTATATAAACTGAACCGTTCACCCTAATTGACCAAGCTGATTGTCTTAACAAATCCTTTAATCTTTCATGACTTTCAGAGACAAATTAATCTTACTGGTAATACACTAGTCCTGCCCATCCTTACTCAGACACAATCTTTCATTTCCCCCTATCCTATAAAATTCATTCCCGATATCATGACCAACCACCTATCGGGCCCCACAGTCAAAAGCACATATCAAACCATTGCACTGTCTTATTTGTTACCCATCACGCCCTCACGCTTAGCTGCTGGTTCAAAATACAATTAGCACCCCTCTCGGCTAGGTACCTATACCTCTTCAACCTAATCACTATACCAGGAGCTACTATTTAATAATTCTTAGGAAGGCAACTTCATTCCTCTAACTCTATTAAATAAGAGTGCCGTCTATAACCCGATCCTATAAAGTAAATGTTAACAAAACGGATTAATTGGTATATCGCAAAATAATTGTTAAAATTTACATTTATAAACAATATTTAGACTAAATAATAAATGTGTTAACCACCGGGATGAGCAACAGTAAACCGGAATGATTGGATTCTGAGAGAAATAAAAAATTTTAATACATACATCTTTTAAAAATATATAACCATAATGAATAACAAATGCATATAAACACCGCATTAATAAGTAACAGCTTAAATATAAACTGACATTTCTCGACAAATTCTGAAGATAAAAAAGTTAACTATATCTTAATTAAAAAACAATAACTTATCACACAGTTAATCTTCAATCCATAGTTTATTAAAACTATGAATCATAACAAAATGGGTTATAAACTCCCTATACATGGATGATACATATAAGTGTTTACAAAAGAGAATATGAGGATTCTTGTTCAACTAACGAATTTCACTCCAGAATAAATAGAATAAAATATAAGAATTGATAGTTGAATACATAATAATAGTTCGAAAATATAACTTAATCATAATAAATATGACTCTATCATAATTATTGTAGACTATATATCTCATAAGTAATTGTTAAACACATAAAATTATCAACATTAAAAGAAACAACCTTTAGATATGAATATTATTTCTCAAATACTCGTCTCTCTTACTGTGTAATACAATCACATGTTCAAAGTTATTGTATTTGTAAGTCTAAATAATATATTTTTTCAATTACTTGTCCAATAAGTATAACCAATGTGTATTGTATTTATTTAATCCCAGTATGCTTTTTGGTGCCCAGTAATACTAAGAGTATACGATTTTTACATACTTTTATCTTTGGAAGATTCTTCTTCCTAAAAATTGTTAATATCTATATTGCTCATTAGATGATTAAAATCATTAATAAGAAAAATTAGAGACTATTTAAATTACAGAAAATATTTACTTATATCTCTACACACAGATAACATGAGTAACGATTCAAACTAATACTCAAGAATCGTAATTATCATTGTTTTGTATTTCTCGCAAGTTATTCTACTGTTTCATTTGGCTAAACTATGTCACATTAGTACCTTTTAATGTAAACGAGTATATTACACGAGCAATATTTAAATAATGTTTAATTTAAATTTATATTAATTGATATATTTTCAATAATATGATTATAAGTAACCATAATAGGTATAGAAAGATATAATACGACAAAATGAAAGAAATACTAAGGTAAGAAATTAATTAATAACCTAAAAACATAAATTGCAACTAAGCCAATCAAGAACTGATATTAAAATATAAAAAAAAAAGCCAAATATATAACAAACTATTAATGAGTATTATAATACTGTACCAAGTATGAATAAATCATTTCAAAGTTATCTTAACATTAATCATCATTCCCACACAATTCTATTCTGAACCATAAAATTTCTTATCATTGCAGATATCTATAACCTACCATCAATTAAGTACTTGGAGGAACATAATTTTTTTCTAAGTGTTATCTTTTTAAATTTGATAATTAAATGTTATTACTGAGATAGTCTCAATTTATACGCCAATAATGTTAGATCATCCGAACCATATAAACCGTCATTCAACTACAATATAATCTTTTTCATCATCGGTGACGTATAACTACCAGATAATAATTTCCTGTTAAATAGAGTAATCGTCATTAGTAATATAGTTAACTCATGAGAGAAAGATAGTCAGTATATTATCTTTTTAACTAATGGGAAACTAAATAAGGTAGCAAGAATATGATAATTTAAAAAACAGAATTATGTCGTTGATAGGTTAAAATAAGTGATCCATAAATAGTTCAGAATAATCCACAATCCACTATTCTCAATTCGACTAAAGTACTTGACTTTTTTAAACCATTTTTTCATCAATCGGCTTTGCCCACTTATATGTACAAACGTTAACTTAAATTAATTTTAAGTTAATTATACTATTATTTCGATTTAAATTAAATAAAAGTACAAATTTATATTTATAATAAACTAATTTTGTAATAGTATAATATAAAGAAAAATGAGCTTAAAATTATACCATACTACATTACGATGATGAAAAAGAATATTAAAATAATAAACCGAATGTTATGATTTATCTGGGATAACTGTGGGAAAAATATAACTTGGTTTCTAAAAATAATACTTACATTTTAAATAAATTATTTAGATGAGAGTAATAAAAGGGTATGATCCCACCGTGGTGAATGATGAAAAAGAAAATGGTTAACAAACCGATGTGATGACGATAGATAATCTATATAAACAACCATTTAAATAATACATTTTCTAAAAATAACATAAGAATATAAGAAAGCTAAAATGGTGTTATCACCGGATGCATCTGAATAAGAAAGGTTGTAAAAAACCGAATGTATTTGAATTTCTGAAGATAAATTTATATACACAATTTATTAAATATATTACATTTTTTAAATAATTATTTAGCAATATATAAAAATGGTGTTATACACCGTGATGAGAAAAAGGTTTAAATCACCGAATGTATATTCTGATGACCGATTATCCTATCAATGAATAAAATTGTCTAAGTATATAATAGAAATAAATTTATACACATATAACTTTAATAAACAATTTCTTTTATCAATATCTATCTATCACTCTAGTAATATTCTTAGAGTTATCTAATAATTATTTTTACCATTTCCTTTTTATTATCCCTATTTAAATACAGATGATATAACATATTCATCTTTCGAGACTATAAATTTTTGCCGTTAAGACAAATTGAATGTGCTATATTACTAAAAAGTTATTAGCAATAAAATAAATGTTGTATATGAATACCAGATAATATAATACGGTGAGAATCAACAGGAAGTAATCCGAGAAGATCATAAATGAGAGGAAATCTATAATTCAATTTTAATTTAAATTAATTATATAAGATTATATAGAGAATGAAACTCAGATATATTGTGAAGAATATCTTCCACAAGGCAAAGAGCTAAATCAAGTAAATATCCTTTGCAGATCAAAATGACAACTAACCCTGAAATTAAAAAAATAAACAAATATCACCAAATCGAGTTTAATAAATATGGGAAAATAAACACTAAAGATATGTTAGTTAAGACTTAAACCAATTACCTGTACTCCTATTACATAATGTTACTTATACACGTTAAACTGTTGGTGAGAACACATAAACAATGGCGACTATTCTTTTAAGAGATTATGTGAGATTTCATGTCGACTCGCTCGTTAATGATCCCCTTTCAGACTTACCCGATTTCTTTCACCTCACACCTATCTACAGCATAGAAGTAAACACTAACTAATCGAAAAAAACGAGAATGAAAATGTGATTATATGTCAACTTTAATTTATATAATCCTCCAAAAGATACTGACGAGTTTTTTTTGGAAACTGTCAAAAGCCATTAGGATTGTATTAAAGTCGAATCTACTGGATGGTAATTCGTTTTAAAGAGAAATTCGTTTATGTGAGCGAGCAAGCAGAAACTATTAGTCTTATCCAACCATTGCCTCTCTATATATCACTAATATATAAAATATATTTAGAGTAATTATCACATAATTTAATTATAAATATAAAAATATCTAAAATGTTATAAAATTTCAACATTATTATCTTTTCACACGTACTAACCATATAATGACAATGAGAGTCATGGTTTCTCAATAATAACTAAACTGATCTAATCTTGAATGTGAATTACTGTGCTCTCCGTATTCATATAACTGTATCCGTGCGATGTAATGAGACTAACAAATGGATTTTCTAACCATCTGAATCATTATTTCGATTATCTTCACAAGCAATTATTATATAAAAAATATATCATATTTTAAATAAGAAAAATTATAAAAGAAACTGGTAAAAGATTCAATAACATTCATAATGAGGTTATTAATAACTCTAAAAAACAACACTTCCATACGGGGAAAAAGAAAGAAACTATGGATCATAGCATGGTATAAAAAAAGAGAAAAACCCCGTAATAATTATTGATAAATGTGAGGTCTTAAATAATATATACATTTAATATAATTAACAATTATTTTTTATATAATTTTACTACTTCAAAATTTTATTTCATGAAAATCTTCATAAAGAATCAATTCAACAAATTGACGGTTTTATAAACACCATTCTTTTTCATCATATGGTTTCGTTATAATAACACCATTTTTCCCTCTGACTTCATCTAAGAAATATGATGAAAAAATAAATAGTTTAATTAAAACCGAATGTTAAGATTCATGATGGAAATATATTTATATGAAAATAAACAAATTGTTATATTATAAATATATATCATATCAGATATCACTAAATCTTTTACTATTACATATTATATTTAATCATATTCTTTTTCATCCCTCCGTGGTTATAGCAC